>JBBBDQ010001670.1:1027500-1030000 GCA_037127315.1 Ascarosepion bandense
GGCCAATCTTGGACTGGTGTACTAGGTGGTCATGGTGTAGGCAAGGTAAATGAAAACGGTTTGAGGCTTCTCACTATCTGTAGGGAGTTTGGCCTTAACATTACAAATACCTTGTTCCAACAAGCAAACCACCACAAAACCACCTGGATGCATCCTCGGTCTAAGGATTGGCATCTCATAGACTATATCATCACAAAACGAAGAGACATCAGTGACTTCAACATCACTCGCTCATTTCACACATCCTGCTACCTTTCAGATCATGCTCTCTTGCGAAGTAGACTCTCATTGAGTTTATACAAGCGTAGGGTGTTTAGGTCAACAGCTCCGAAACGGATTGATGTCCTTCCCCTGAAATTAGCAGACAAGAAATATGAAATCTCTGTTAAGCTTGAGGCTGCCTTGGACGCAATGAATATCACTGATGATATAGAATGTTCTTGGAAAGCATTGCAGAAGGCAACTCATTCAACAGCAGTAGAAGTTCTTGGAATTCCGCGTAGAAAGCACCAGGACTGGTTTGATGAAAACAACGAGGATGCAAAAAAGCTCATTAACAAGATGCACACTACACACAAAGCCTGGATAGAGGACAAGAATTCGTCTGCCAAGCAGATGTCTTACAGGAAATGCAAAGGTGAGGTGCAAAGGGCTCTCAGAGCCATGAAGGAACAGTGGTGGTATAAGAAAGCAATTGAGCTCCAAGAAGCTTCTGACAGTAAAAACACCAAAGCATTCTATAATGGTCTTAAAGAAATATTTGGGCTTGAAACGAATGGTGCCTCACCTGTATGTACAACGGACGGGGAAACGCTGCTCACTGATAAGTCAGATATTCTAAAGAGATGGAAGGAACACTTTGAGACAGTTCTAAACACATCATCTGAAGTCGACAATGATGTCATCTCGTCCCTTCCACAATGTGCTGAAATTCCTGAATTGTCATTTGAACCAGCTTATCAAGAGGTACTTGAATCTATCAAACAGATTGTCTCCGGTAAATCCCCGTCACCTGATGATCCCATCCCTCCTGAAGTGTACAAATGTGGCGGATATGCTTTAGTAAAGAAGCTACATGCTCTTTTTGTGGAAATATGGAAAGCCGGGCGTGTTCCGCAAGATTATAAGGATGCATGTATTAAGCACTTGTACAAGAATAAAGGAGCAAAGAATCTCTGCGACAATCATCGGGGAATATCACTTCTTTCCATTGCTGGAAAAATTCTGGCCAGATTAATTCTGAACCGAATTACCACACATCTTGTTGATAAAATCTACCCTGAGTCACAGTGTGGCTTCCGATCTGGTCGTGGCACCATTGACATGATATTTTCGCTCCGACAAGTTGCAGAAAAGGTACGAGAGAAGAACCAGGAACTGTACATGGTGTTTGTCGATTTGACAAAAGCCTTTGATTCAGTGAACCGTGACGCTCTCTGGAAAGTTCTGCGCAAGCTTGGCATACCTGAAAATATGCTTAAGGTGATCATCTCTTTTCATGAAGGAATGAAGGCTAAGGTTGTGTCTGACGGAATGATGTCAGACGCCTTCGACGTCACAAATGGGACAAAACAGGGGTGTGTGATGGCTCCTGTACTTTTTGCTCTTTATTTTTCCCTGATGCTGAAATATGCCTTTGGTGATATTGATACTGGCGTGAAATTTCAGTTCCGTTCTTCTGGTGGTTTATTCAATCATCAGAGGTTTAAAGCCAAGACCCTTGTTCGAACTGAAATAATCCGAGATTTGCTCTTTGCAGATGATGCTGCTCTTGTAGCAACATCTTTCGAAGAGGCACAGTTTTTGCTCGATCGTTTCGCAACTGCATGTACGGCTTTTGGGTTTACAATCAGCATTAAAAAGACAGAGGTGGTGCATCAACCATATATACCTCCAAAGCAAGTCGCGGGAGTGAGGACAGAGCCACCTGAATATCGTTTTCCAGAAAGACAACTGAAGGTGGATGGTCAAGCCGTTAAGTATACAAAGTGTTTTCCCTACTTGGGCAGCAAGGTGAATCATGATGGTTCATTGGATGACGAAATTGTCAACAGGATTGCGAGGGCTACACATGCCTTTGGGAAGTTGCGCCATCGCCTGTGGGATGAACGTGGGATCCGATTGGATACGAAAATTGTGGTTTATCGAGCTGTTATTCTCTCCATCCTCCTGTATGGCTCTGAGTCTTGGACTCCTTATAGACTTCACATCCGTCAGCTGGATGTATTTCACAAACACTGTTTGCGGTCAATCTGTGGTCTTAGCATTCGAGACAAGATGCCCAACGTTGACCTCTTCAGAAAATGTAATATTTCTGGAATAGAGCCATTCCTCATTCAGTTCCAACTACGTTGGACTGGACACGTATTGAGGATGACCGAGGAAAGGATACCAAAAATCATGATGTACAGTCAATTGGAGAGCGGTAGGAGAAATGTTGGACGGCCTTTACTGAGGTACAAGGATAAGATCAGGAGTAATTTGATTTCTCTCAATCTGC
>JBBBDQ010001670.1:1032500-1041244 GCA_037127315.1 Ascarosepion bandense
ATCGAATGGTTTTAAAAGGTTAAAAACAAGCAAGACCTCTTTAATCAGAGAGGCATTATTGTATGTACATTGTACAATGTGGGCCAGTCAAAGTAAAGCAACTTCTAATTTGGAGAATATGTGAGCAAAATTAATCTTGGTCGGCATTGGTATTAAAATTGGATTAAATTGAGATCAGCATTATTAATTAACTATTATATCTACTTTATTTTTGTTGTGAAAATTAAGAAAAATATTTTTTAGTTTAAGAATTTAGTAAATTTAGAAAGTTATTCATATATTAAACGGGAAAGAGAAAGAACGCATTCATAAATAAACCTACAAACATCCACACATAGAAAAATAGACGAGTATATTCACCAAACACTAGCAAGCAGACACATATACAGATTAATACACCCACGCATATATACATACACAAATTACAAAATTTAGCCTTCATCGACTTGTCAGTTTGTCCGTTAACTTTAAACAGACTAAATTGCTACATATTGGATACAGTCAAGGCGAATTCATAACGTTACCGGCCTTGGAAGAATGAGGTCGGGATAGACATAATCATATTTCAATGAATGAACATATAAACAGAATTAAATATATACTTACGCAAAAACACAAGCTAAAGTTAAATGCGTATGCATGTGCAAAACGTCATACATATAAGCTCCATATCGTTCATATGATGTTATGACTGTGGGCCCCAGTTGTTTAGCTTGCGCATGCGTGTGTCTCATGCGCACGTCAATGGTTGTACAAGTGTTAATTTATATCTGTGTTTGTATAAAACGCGTCACGAGAATAAATATTCCTCCCAAAGTTCATCCCATCTTCACAAAAATTCATCAATATACTCATCTCTGCATATATCCAGTATTTTAAATAAAAAATTAAAAGTTTGTTAGACGATCAAAAAAAGCGTAAAACCCAAACAACATCTATCTATCTATCTATCTATCTATCTATCTATCTATCTATCTATCTATCTATCTACATACATACGTACATAAATAAATACATATACACCTACACACATATATATATATATACATACATACACACACACATACAAATAGATACGTATATATATATATATATATATATATATACATACATACACGCACACATACAAATAGATACGTATATATATATATATATACACACACATACGCAAACATACATACATATATATATATATATATATATATATAGATATAGACGTGCATACATGGACATCTGAACAAACATACATACAATTATGAATATATACACATATACACACACATATACATACATACATACGCATATACACATATATATACATATGTATATATACACACATATACCCATACAAAAGCATACATACATGTAAGACATACACACACATACAAGTAAATGAATACAAATATATACATATCAGTAAGTAAAGCAAATATCAATATGTCTACTAGTACAAAAGGACAGATGTACACTCATATATACACACAAACTCACACACTCACATATACACACACACACACACACACACACACACATATATATATATATATATATATATATATATATATATATGCACTATATTTAGACATTAATTTGCCTATATCTGATGGGTACCTTACCCACCTGACTCGTACCATGACCTTCTTTATAAAGAAGGTCATACTCGGACACCCCAACAATTTCTTCCCCAGGTACACAGTCCAGCACATATCAACACAATAACACTTTGCAAGCACCGAACCCAACACTGAACACCAACCTAAATAGCCATGAAGCATCTAATCTGACATCGATTATCTTGTCAATACACGACAGAGCCTACACCAATACAAATCATTCGGCTAAAGCCCAACATGCTTCTTTATAGCACCAACTGTCAAACCAACAACTAATAACTATGACACTCAAGGCCCACGTTCCACATAGTTTCTTAACTATTTATAAATCCCCAGCCCCGCAAAAACCAATGTCGAGTAGAGCACCACATAACCATACAACCCGCCGATCAATATCATGTCGAACGGCTGGCAAAAATAGTATAACACATGGCGAACAACGCACCCAGTAAAGATCAACCAGAATGCCTATATATATATATATATATTTGTTGTTTTGTTTTTATGGCAAACCAACCTCGGCGGGTCATTTATTGCCAACTAAATTTTATTTATTTATTGCTGGTAATACCTTTTCTTTCAACAATTTATTGTTGTTTACATAATCTTTTGTGTCTCGCAATACATTTTTCTTTTCGAGTATCAAGATTCGTTAGGATTTGTTTTTAAGAGCAGGGTCCCCAAGTCCTACCCCTTGTTATTTAACCCATAACTGGAGGGAAGGGACAGATTAATACCTTTCCCAAGGGTACCAGTGCTTAAGTGAATGCAGGGTATTCAACTGGAATTCGAACTTGGCTCACCGATTTCTCTTTCTGAGCCGATATTCATTGCACCACAACGCACATCCATCACTAAACGCTTACAACACCTGGTATTCCCAAGCAGTCACCCATCTAAGTACTGACCAGGCTCAACATTGCTTAACTTCGGTGATCGAGCGAGAACCGGTGTATTTAACGCGATAGGCCATAAGCATATATATATATATTTTAAAAACAGAAATAGGGGTTGTTCCAACGAGAGAAATTGGTATTGAAGAAAAAAGTGTGAGAAGCTGTGAACGCCTTGTATAAGTTTTGTGTAAAGTGTATTATTATTATTATTACTTGCTTTTGTATAATATATTAAGTGTCCATAATGGTATTTGTGTCACTTCACGTTTTTAGAGTCCAAAGTTGACTCTCGTCAGGCGAATAATCTTGTGACTTTACATATCGAGATCCATTTGTCTTTCGTGTGCATATAGATAAGTAGTCAGTGAGCAGGTCAGAAAGTTTATATGTGCATGTGTTTGTTTTTTTTCCACTCGCTCGTTAAATCTCTTCCGCTTTGGGAATCATTCACTTTTCAGAAAAATATTTTTACAATTTTACACTGACTTGCAAAATTTGATTTCGTCTTTAAACTTCAAAATTGTTTTCAGCGATTTTGATTCAAATCTATGGGTCATTTTGTTCTTTTTGTTGTTTTTGGAATACTATTTTTGCCAATAGTTCGCAAAATTTGTTTTCTTTTTTTAATTTAGAGTGTCTGTGTGTGTGGTTTTTCATGTTATTTTGTTGAGGGAAGCCTTGTATTTCGTATGCGAGAATGTTTTCTTTTTCATGTTTTTGTTGTTTTGTTTTTTGGATTCTAAAGAGATTCTAATGGTATTTCTTCTGCCAGTTGGAAAGCCTTGTTTATTATTGGCATGGGGTATCCTCTTATTTGTAGTGTTTTTTGCAGTTCCTCTAGGCATATTTTACGAACAGTTTCCTCAGCTACTATTGTGCAAATTCGTCATGCTAGGGAGTAGGGGATGGATTTTTGACAACTTTTAGGGTGGTGACTCTTGAAATGGAGGTATTGTTGGATGTCTGTGGGTTTATGGTAAATGTCTGTGATGATGTAATTGTTTTTGTTTTTTATGTGTATGTCTAGGAATGGCAATTCATTATAGTTATATTCTAGTGTGAACTTAATTTTGGGGTGCATGTTATATATATATATATATATATATATATATAAAGACAGAAAGAAAACCTATCTTTATTCATACTCTCCTTTTACAGATACAGTGTTAGTTATTTTACACACACACACACACACACACACACACACACACACACACACACACACACACACACACACACACACACACACACACACACACATATATATAGTCAAATAGAAATTTAAAAATTACATGTGTCATATGATCATATGGTTGGATCAGTTTTATTATTAATATTAATAGGATCTTCTTTGGGATTTTACCTACATCCCACTTTCTGTTAAGATTTATATATATGGGTGTGTGTGTGTGTGTGTGTGTGTAAAATATGTGTGAATATATATATATATCTTTTTCACATATTTTATACATACACACATATATATTCACAACATATACTTACATTAAACATTTAACACACACACATATTAGTGAGAACATGTTGGTATTGGAGACCATAATATTGGGCCATTCTTTCCTTTCAAATGAACTACATTCACTTGTCACTTAATATCAGTCCAGTACAATTTGAGCTTTTAACATTTCAAATGGAGTCTTAGGACAAAAAGACTGAGCAAAAAAAAACTTGTCAGGTTAAAGAGGGTTAGAGAGGGATAATGTAACTTTAACCCTACCCAAATTCACAATTTTATGCTTCAGACATTTTGACTTTCCTGGACCCTCCACAAAACCATAAGAGAATGGCCATTATCTGAATCATAAAAAGTACGAATTTCACCTTGAACATGAGAGATGTTTTTTTACAAGGTCACTGAATAGATTTTATATTTGTGTGAACCTCTGAGGTCATAAAACGGTTACCGGCAGTGAAAATTTCCATAGAAACAGTTTATATTTCCTTACCACTTATGTTCTTGCAAAAGGCATGAATCCACATCCTTGTGCTTTGTCCCAACACCAGATATCTCAAGAGAAAAGTCTAATCTCCAGCCTATTATTATGATAGTCAATAGTAAAATGGACAAGCACTTGACTTCTTCTCGGCCCATGAATGGTCCTGGGTATGATGGTAAACTGCATCTGGCAGCAAGGCTTCTGATTGGGAGGTTGTGAGGAGCATGGAACCACTTCTTAGTTGTTGTTGTTACCAGGTCTACCCTGACCTGAAGTGGTAACACCTGTTAGGCCCCCAGCTATGGGCAAATAGTTAACGCTCCAAACTAGGGTCAAAACACTATGAAAGTATAAAAAGAGACTTTTATAGAAATATATACATAAAAATAGACTTTCATAGAAAACTATACATTTTTGAAAGAAAAATATTACCAACAATATATTTTTGAAAGAAAAAAATTATGATCATAACACATTTTTAAGGAAAAAAATTTATTGCCATAATACATTTTTGAAGGAAAAAAATGATTACCAGCAATACATTTTTGAACACAAAACTAGAAGACATCTTCAGTTTTCTAAAAAAAAAAATGAATAAATTTTTCATCAAAATGTGACTAAATCAACCTTCTCTCTATAAAAAAAAAATAATAAAATCTTACCTTTTTAGCATTAAATAACCCACAGAGGTTGATATGCCATTAAATCAGATAAGAACCTGTGTTTCAAAATAATAAATATATATATATAAAAATTACAATTTATAACCACTTTAAATGATGTGTTGAGTTTTCCTTTATGTGTATCACTAGCAGTTTAGCACGGCATTGCTCGGGTGTAATGAAAACTTTAAAACTAATTCATGGTCCTGGAGCTCAGACTCAGCCTAAAGAACATTTGTGTGACGTTTGGTGAGAATTGGATAAAAATTGTGGATTTGTATAAAGGACATAAAGACAAATAAACAGACACACACACAAACATCTTGCCTTTTATATATATATATATATCTATATATAAAATTGATTTTCTGCACTAGTCTAAGAACTGCAACCTTGGAACTTCTGAATATCATTTCTTATGTCTTTGTCTATGAGGATATCAAATTTGATTAAAATCGGACCACTCCTTCTATAACCCGATTTTTTCGATTATCGATTTTCGATATTTATCTGGGGTACCTCGACACAAAACCTAGCTAAGAACACTCGCAGACACTTATAGTACAACTGTGTAAATTTTCAAGAAAATCTGTTCAGCCGTTTCAGAGTCTATGGGTAATGGACACACACATATTATCAATAAGCCAATCCCCTCATGCCACTATACCCTCATGTGACCAAGAACCACACCACCACCATTTTGTCACGATTTTGCTACGTTAAAAATGGACTTGTCTCTTTGGTTTAATTTTCTTTGTTTAATTCCACTTTGTTAATAATTTAAATGTTCTATGTTCACTGTATATTAAATGTTCATTCTTTGATAATGGATTATGTAAACCGAAAGCTCAGAACCGACAAAAAAATCAACAATTACTGCGATTTCTTGTCATCTTTTAACAATAGCACTATCAAGCTTATCAGATTATACGAAAGGATCCTACACAAAATAAATAGACAAAACTTGTCTATATTATTCAACGAAACCTGTATTAATATATATATATATATATATATATATATATATATATATATACATGGTGTCCATAAAGTTTGTGTACACTTTAAATAATTATAACTTTAATTGTATTTGTGATAGAAATAATTTGTAAAAATAGATTAGAAATAAATATATCTATATTTTTTAAGGTTTATTGAAATTTTATTTAAGTTTCGTTGCTGATACATGGCCTTCTAGACCGTGGCTTATCATGGACAGAGCCTGTGACTTTAAATTTTTTCATCCATTTAGTAATAATGTTATTACGAAGTGGTTCTTTATTGTATTCAATTCTAAACTTTCTTTGTACAGCAATAGTAGATTTCAGTTCAGCCAACCATAGGGTACAGATTAATTTTCCTCAATTGAAGCCATGGATCAAATTGATTCTGAAAAAAGAAAATATTGTTTTACTTACCTAAAAATTGTTGCAAATTTTGTGGTAAATAATTATTCAATAATTATACTTAAAACTAGGTACATTAAACTTTATAACATCCTTTACAGATTATTTCTATCACAAATACAAATAAAGTTATAGATTTTTTAAAGTGCACATGGACTTTATGGACACCCTGTATAAATATATATAGTCATTCGCAGACAGATCTGTTTCACTGTATCACAGCTCATCAGTACCGTTAGACTCCGATTGCTTTTAACCCAGGATTGAAACCTGACCGAATTGGCGTCAGTCGGTGATTCTACCTCTGGGCTATGGGTGCTCGGTAGAAGAAGGCAGACCTTTTAGTGTATACATTATCAATATACATGGCCAATAGCCAGAGTGCTCTAATTCATTACAGAATGAGCGATGTGATATATATATATATATATATATATATATATATATGTATGTTTTTTCTAATCCCAAACAAGGCATGACTGCTACTGGTGTGCAGGGGTTACATAAGAGGAGAGTGAAGAAAAAAGAGGAACAGGGAACAGTGGGTGTTGTAGAATGGGTAAGAGAAGGATGAGAACACTGGTGTGAAGAGAGTTGTGTTAGAGTAGAGTGAAAAAAGTGAACAACATACAGGGGGTGTCAGAGGAAGGATAGCCATCAAATTGATAAGAGATGGCAATTGCAATTTAACTGTTGGAAAACGTAGCTGTCAGGGAAGCAAGTATTCAAAAGGGAGTTCCACAGGCAAGAAGTGTAAGAAAAAAAAAAGAAGCAGTTATATATATATATATATATATATATATATATATATATATAATATTTATTTAGAATTTATAGCATAAATATGTTATAATATCACTACAAAAGTAGCTATTTTGTTTTGACCTTACCTGTATCTCATCAAGTGATGATGCTTATTTCAAGTTAAAGAGTTTTGAAAGGTTCAAAACTAGCTAAACCCCCTTAATCAGGGAGGCATTGTGTCATAGACAGTGTGAACCAATCAAAATAAAGCTAATAGTTGATTAATAATGCTGATCTCTATTTTAATCAAATATTGATATTAATGCCCCAATAAATTGTTTTTAGAACCTGTTCTTCAAATTAGAAATTACTTTACAGGTTCAAATCTCATCATGGTTGATTTGCTAAGGAGGTGATTTTTTTAATTTTTTATAATATCAGCCCTGTGAGACAATCCTCATTTGCAGTACCCTTGGGGAGTACCTGAAACCCATACCACATGTTGTGCTAGCAACAAGTCACAAGCCATCATGATCGAGGGTTTAAACGTAGTTTTTTTTTTTTCAGCTATTGATCACCCTAGATTGTGTTCTCTCTCCTAGAAACAGTAACTAAGATCCACTAAGTATAGTTGCACTATAAATCACAAGTTGCCTGTGTGGGTGCTGTAATGTAGAATCACTAATGTGACTGAGCAAGCATCTGCAACAAGGATTAGTTAGTCATCCTAGCAGACAAGCATACTTGGAAATGGATAGCCAGCCATTATTTCATCAATCTAGCTTCCTACATTTTTGCATGAAATTTTATTTGGAAAAACTTGAAGGACTTTATTCATATTCTTGTCATGACTTTGAAAGCAGAGCCTAACAGATTAGTAAATATACCCATCTGACTCTGTCCTAATATCAGATAACTTCACTGTGGCTTTGTTACTGACATGACTAAAATGTGTAACCCGGCCTCATCTTGTGGCATGGTATGCCAAATATTAAAATAAAAGAAAAAATTATGTAAATAGTTCTTAATTCACTTCCCAACAACTTCATTTAATTTTATAACATTTTAATAATTTTAATAATTTTAATAATTTTATAACATTTCTATGAAATATCATTTAATAATACAATAAATGTTTACTCATTTTGATTCTGATTGATTTGCTTGTTTAATGACAAATCAATTGCTTATTGGTCATTTAATGCTGGAATTTACTTTTCATCAGAGCTTCAAAGTAATTTAATAATTTTACTATAAATAAATATTGTTGGTAATTTTATGTCTATATACATATATATATATATATAAACTTAGTTATAAATGGAACTTTGTGTGTGTGTATAAGTCTGTGTGTGTGTGTGTGTGTCCGTTAACTATAGACTCCGAAACAGCTGAACCGATTTTCTTAAAAATTTACATATTTGTACTATAAGCATCTGCGAGTACCCCCGATAAATATTGAAAATCA
>JBBBDQ010001671.1:0-42500 GCA_037127315.1 Ascarosepion bandense
ATTTTAATCAGAAATAGATGATATTTATATAGTGTATCGACTGCTAAAGTTACTTAGCTCATATCTGCTACGGATAGATTGTCATTAGTGTTCAAAATCCTGATCTCTAAATGAACTCAAATAAATGTTACTTGTAGAAGAGGCAAACAAATAGAGAATCTCTATGCATCCTCACTGTAAGAGTAGGATTGCTTTTTCTTTCAAAATCTTTTTTCTATGCCATTTTATTTTGTTGAAAACGGAGCTTCAACAAGTCAAAAGTGGAAAAAAGCTAACAGAATATTAAGTTACGTGTGCATATTCTCTTTTGTTTTTCAGATATATCTAATGTATAACATAGAAGGTTCCAATCCTAGTCAAAAAAATTGAAGGCATATTGAACAAGATCAACTCGAATATAGCAAGTTTCTTAAAAGTGACCAGGTGAACAAAAAACGACACTGCTGTACGCTCTCAGGAAGGACACTGCTCTCTCCTACACAGCTCAAGTAACACAATTTGGTTATTCTCGAATTTTCACGATAGGTGACTTCAAAATATGGATTAAAAATATATTTGGTTCCCTTGGGCGACTACTGTTAAATAGTCATCTAAAAAGAAATTAACCACCACTACCGCAATACCTAGGACTTGTTAAATGACGTCATCATAAACTGTTAAACGTGCGTGAGAACCACTTGTTCTGTGTCTGCAATCGCTTCTGAGGTCACATCAACGGCTTTCACGATGATAATGTGGCTTTATTGAATATCCTTTTGCATTTTGCAAGTTGAGCATCTGTAAAAAATAAAAAAACATTTTTATTGAATATCTTTTTAGTTTTTTATTACAATTTTTCTTAATTATCTAACATGTCCTGCATACACAAGTCATCTAAAAAGAAATTAACCACCACTACCGCAATACCTAGGACTTGTTAAATGACGTCATCATAAACTGTTAAACGTGCGTGAGAACCACTTGTTCTGTGTCTGCAATCGCTTCTGAGGTCACATCAACGGCTTTCACGATGATAATGTGGCTTTATTGAATATCCTTTTGCATTTTGCAAGTTGAGCATCTGTAAAAAATAAAAAAACATTTTTATTGAATATCTTTTTAGTTTTTTATTACAATTTTTCTTAATTATCTAACATGTCCTGCATACACAAGCGCGCGCGCACGTTCGTACAAGCACGCTATATAATTTATATGCGTACAAGCACGCTATATAATTAATTTATATATATTATATATTTGTATATAAATACATGTGTGTGTCAGTTTATCAGTGTTTGTATCAGTTTATCAGTGTTTGTATCAGTGTGTGTGTGTGTGTGTGTGTGTGTGTGTGTGTGTGTGTGTGTGTGTGTGTGTGTGTGTGTGTTTTAGATATTGTTGTCGTAGACGCAACGGTTGATTGGTGTAAGAAATGGCTCGTAAATTTTAATGCTTCCAAAACGAAACTGCTATCTGTTAACCACCACAGACAATCGCTCCTACCCACCATTAGCATTGGATCAGACTAGTCTCCCTGCAAGCAAAACACTTCGCATCCTCGGACTAACTCTCTCAGCAGACCTCAAGTGGAATGACTACATCGAATTCATAGCTAAATCTGCTACTAAGAAGGTCGTTTCAATGAGTAGGGTTAGAAACTTTTTCCCGTCTGAATTCATCCTGCACATATATAAATCTACCATCCGCCCGTTTATTGAATACTTCTGTCACATCTGGTCTGGTGCCCCTGCTATTCACCTCGGGTTTCTTGACAAAATCCAGCGGAGAATCTGCAATGTGATCGATCTCGACTTGGTAGCTCAGCTGCAGTCACTTTCTCACCAGCGTAATGTGGCTTCCCTCTGTCTCTGTCTCTTCTACAAATACTTTCACGGCTTCTGCTCCGACGATATAGCCCGCTGGTGACCCCTCTGCATAAAATTACTCGAACTACTAGACTAACAACTAGGTCCGACTCTTATACAGTGAAACCAATAAAATGTAACCGTAACTTCTACTCCAATAGCTTCTCTTCTAGCACTTCCCGCCTGTGGAATTCCTTCCCGTATAATTGATTTCCTGACAGCTACAATCTCCAAGAATTTAAATGTAAGGTCAATTGTCATCTTCTATCTCTCTGGCTTACATCCTTTTTCTCATGTTCTTTTATCCGTCCACTCTAATTATCACACCAATATTCTCATCCTTACCCATTCTCTGACACCTTCTGTAACTTTTCCTCTTTCTCATCACTTTCCTCTTATGTAACCCCTTGCACACCCCTTGCTTGGGGTGAAATGATTATAAAAATTATCCTTCTACAATGTATATATCTAATGACTTACAACCAAATAAAGAATTTATGTCTAAACTTAATCGAGCGAAAAAAGTGTAAACCGGTACATGTATAAATTATAAATATTAAACAGCAAAAAATTTGTATATTAATATCTTTTTATTTCCAGAAGACTCAACCCTGGTGATTTCAATCGGGATATTATTATTCACGTTATAACATAAAAATGTATATCTGATGAGCTTTTGAAAATTACACTACATACCTTTATATCTTGATAATGATGGAGGCATCTGAATTAAGACTATTTGGTCTTACAAATCAAGCAAAGGGTATAATGGTTCCATTTCTAAGCGTTTTATTATCTTTAAATCAACATAGTTCTAATGCTCAAGAGAGAAAATACTGTCGCAAATAAACTATGACGGGGGTAGGAAAAAGAAATTGTCGACCACCGCATTACGTAACTTCCTAAGATCTGGTAAAGAAATAAGCCAAATATTACAACTATGAATCTCGGAACTAATTTAGAATCCGTTACACAGAAAGTAATAACGTTTATTATTGTTAGAGATGCGAAAAAAGCAGGTTTTGCAAGCATACCGACTACTTAAAACCTTTTTTCTAATGGTTAGTCACTTGAAATATCGTTTAGCTTTTCCAAAGAACATACTGATGAATCTATATAATTCTGGAAAAATGTACTATAATCAGATGAGACAAAAGGTATAATTTGAGGATATAATGATCAGATATTTCTAAATGTCAAAATGTGGTTTTTAATCATAAAACACTATCACTACAGCAACAACAAAATATGTAATATGTGCTATTTATCGGGGATGCTACTCTTCAAAAGAAAATGGAAGTTAATAGTACAATAAAACAAGAGGATTTTTGGGAAATAATAGATGTCAACTTGAAAGTGTCTATTAAGAAATCTAAGACTAAAGCGTGGTTGGATTTATAGCCATGAAAATCTAGAACATCCGCATAATTAGTCCATAAATATATTTAGGATAAAAATACCAAATTTTTATATTTGCTCTTCTCGAGTTCTCACTGACTCCAAGTGAAGAGAGTATAAGAGCAAGAAAACAAGGAATCTGTAACCACTTGAGATTTATGTATTTGAAATGTGGTTAAATATACCTGTAGCTGTTTGTGTTGTTTTGGTAGAAGCTTATCGAAAAAGATTAAAGAAGGTCATATCTCATTAAGGATTAAAATCCTACAATTTTTCAATAATCTTACGCATACAACATATGTTTTGCTTTTCTTTAATATTATTCAATAATAAATATTGACAGTTATTGTTTGTGTATTTACTGCGTTTTTATAGCTAGCCCTGTTTTTTAGCAAATTTTCTCTATTCATTATTTGTATGATCATTTATAGTCAATTTTAACAATCATACACCACGAATAATCTACTACAGTATATACATATATATATATGTGTGTGTGTGTGTGTGTGTGTGTGTGTGTGTGTGTGTGTGTGTGTGTGTGTACAATTATTAACCAGTTATTGGTTATAATTAAGTACACATTTGTATAAAAAAGTGCTCAATATAAATATGACGTAGAGCTTTTAAATATTTTCATAAAGTATTCAGCCGATTCCGCAACCTTGGTTTCAACTTTCGGTATTTTCATGCGTTTTATATCAACTGATTTTCCGATGTTTTTTTCGAACACATAAAAGGAATTTTCAGAACACATTACTGGAAGTTTAAAATATGAAAGAGTTGGTCAAGAATTGATCCGCGTTTGTTTGATTCTAAGTTGTATTTTCAATAGGTTTACATCCAGACATTATCTTGGACTTTGGAAAATCAGTTGAAATAAAACGCCTGAATATACCGAAAGGTTGAAACTACAGTTGCGTTATCTGTTGAATTCTGTTTGAAAGTAAGTGGTGATCATTTCGTTGTTTAATATGTTGTGGCTCTGCATATCCAGTTCTTTAGATTGTGTATTGAGCACTTTTTTTTAAAAATCGTCTACGGATCTAAACATACACTTATACTATCCTATATATATATGTATATATATATACACACACACACACACACACATATATATATATATATATATATATGTGTGTGTGTGTGTGTGTGTGTGTGTATGTGTGTGTGTGTGTGTGTTATTTATATTCATATAATATCTTATTTTACTTTATTATTAATTTCTGATCGCTCTTTCGAATTTTTTTATTTATATTCGAGTTCCAGTTTTACTTTATTGCCGTCTACTTTATTTGAATTGTGAAAATATTGCCGCTCTGTTGGAGTGAATAAACCGTCCCCTGGCAACGAATGGACATTGTAATACAGACTGTTGTTAACCTATTTGCTGTTACATTGTAATGCTTTTTTATCTGAATAGTTTGAATTACTTGTTTACGTATTGAGAGAGATTGTCTTGTTTGCGCTCAACAGCCGACTTGTCGTCAGTCGAGAACCAAGAAAATCAATATAAAGTGCATCTATTAATGCTTATAACCTATCACATAGGCTGGTATTATTTTGCAATGACAACGAGTCTCCTTGAAATGATACAGCAGTCTAAATTAACAATAACTTTCGTGTAAACTATGAATAGCTGCTTTTTTAGCAAGTTTATTTAATGTAACTAAGTTGTTTTTCAAATAGAAGAGTAAAAGGTGTTCCAACGATACAAAATAAGTAGACCAAATATTTTCCCATATTAGGTATTTTGTTCTAATATATTAGTTTGCTATTTTTAAACAGAACAAAAGTCCATTGATTTTATATATCGATTTTTATTTCTTAGAAATATTACAAGTGAAATTTTTAATTAAAATTTTTAGAAATGTATTTTTATAATAAACTGCTACAATTTAAAAGTAGCGTTTAAACATAAGTTGCCAACATTTAGAATTATTTACTCAATTTATTTGAGTGTTTTGTAGTACCTGATAAATTTATCTCTTCTTTAACAGTTTTAGTATGGTTTTACTCCTCTCTCATATCGATTTTTTCTCTCTTTCTCATACTCTATCTCTCACTTACACACACTCTCTCTCACTCTCTCTTTCTCTCTTTCTCTCTCTCTCTCTCTCTCTATATATATATATATATATATATATATATATATATCGTTCTCTCTTTTTCTCTGGCTATTATTTGGTTTAAACAACCCTTCAGTCTCGTAACCTCCAAACTAACATTGGTAAACTCTTCCTTAACTTAATTCATAAATATTTCTACCATTTACTCACACTAAAACAAATCTTCTACAAAAACAATGTCAAAGTTAGTCATAGTTGCGTTATAAACATAAATATACTTCACAATATAATGCTATTATATGAAATAAGTATTTGGCCAACATAAACAACATCAGTTACATAACCAATAGTAAAAATGATCCTTCTAAAAATAATTGTACATGTCGAAAAAAAACCTGCCCATCGAATGGCCAGTGTATGTCCGAAAGTTTTGTTTGTAGAGTTCGAATTCATTCGGATGATATTGATGTTAAATTTTACTTTTGAAGTACTTCTAATAGATTGGAGATAAAATTTTACAACCACATGCTGTATTTAAGCAATAGTAAATACAGCAAAAGTACTGCTTTATCAATACATTATTGGAAGTTAAAAAACAACAATAAGAACTTAATTATTACCTGGAATATCGTAGCTAAATCAAAACATTACAATTGAAAAAGAGATAAATATAATCTATGCCTTTTAGAAAAACTTTCCATTTTAAACCATATCAAGAATCTAAATTTGCTTATTAAAAAGCGATTCAATGACCACATGCTGTCATAGAAAAATACTTACTTAAATTCTAAGATCCGGATTGATATAGGTCCCTCTTTACGTTTGCCTCTTTCTTTCTTTTTTTCTTTCTTTGTTTGTTTGTTTCTTTTTTCTTTCTCTCGCAATATTACTTTTAATAATTATGAATTAAACCCCTTTTATTTTTACTCCTTACATATTTAATTCTTAATTCTAAATTTTTTCTCTTAATTTTTCTTTTCAATTTTCTTTTCTTTTATCTCATTTTTATTTTTATTTAAAATTTTAGTTTTCCCTACATTTTTAGGTACATGTAATATTTGAATATTTAAATTTTTAAGATTCATAATTTATTCCCCTTTGATTTCTTCTCCCTGAATTTTTTTATTCAATTTTAATTTTTAATTTTAACAGTAGAATATTATGTAACCGTAAAATATTTATTTTTTTAATTTTGTCATTAAAAAAGCTCTAACTTAACTTTATAAGATTTAATTTCCATGAACATCGAGTTAACTTACATTCAAATCTGTTAAACTGTCAGTTTGAACTATGCACCTGATAACTGCAGAACACATGAAACTCCGAGTTGTGCCATAATATGTATATTTATTAATATATATATATATTGTTAACAAAATATGCATCCTGTCGGAAGATGTATATATAAATATATACAAAGAGAGATAGAAACAGAGGTACTGTGCGTGCGTGCATGCGTGCGTGTTGACTGGTTTATAGACAAGAGTAGCAAATCATTTTTATAAGTCAGTGCTGATTTTCAACGTAAATATAGTGTCCCTCTAGAAAACCTAGCCTAATATAATTTTCCTATATTTCATTTTGATCATTTCTTAGTTATCAACTATTTATGGTTATGTATGTTTTCAAGCACGTATACATGTGTGTCAAAGAAACTCATTCTTGTTGAGAAAAAAATACACTGAAAATTAATATTCGAAAATTGATTTCATATATTTTTTTATATTTCTATTATGCTATTGAACAATACTTTATTTTCGGTTTACAATATATGGTTAATGGTGATAGAATAAAGAACACATAAGAACCGTTTATAAATTTCACATATTTTACTTTTTATTTAAGATTCATCAGAAAATGAAATATGGAAGAGAATATAAAATTATGTTACTTTCAATTTTGTGTTGTTTGTTTTTCATTGGTTATATATACTTATAAAATCCATACTGAAATAATCTAAGATCTATCATCTACAACTACAAACAATGTAGCCTAAATTCTTTCACACTCACACCCCATTCATTGGGTAGTTTAAATGAAAGCAAAACATGTAAAATTTATAAATGTTCCCTATTTGTTTCCTTATCCTATTATTCTATCGGATTCTAATTCATATTTGATCCCAATTCATTGTTAAGAGTAATATTGTATGGCATTTGCTCTCCTCATTTTAAGAGTCTTAAGAATTTCCATTTATAAAAAGTTAAAAATGATGACAGATCATAGAAAAATATGAGTAGCGCTTATCTATTTATCGGTTGGTAATGCATGTCTTCATCTAACTCTGAGTAACTCATGTGTGTGTCTGTTTGTTGGTAGCGCATACCTGTATCTACCTGTGGGTAGCGCATCCCTGTATTTACCTGTGGATAGTGCATATCTGCATCTACCTGTAGGTAAAACCTGTATGCATTCTTTTGTGAGTAGTATATGTCTATTTGCTTATGGATAATGTATGTTTCAACCTTTCTGTAGGTTAAGTGCATGTCACTATCTGTTTATGGATAATGCATGTTTCTATCTGTCTGACCTAAATAAAAGTAATTTTTCTTTGGAAAATAGCCAACGTTGCCAATTAAACTTCAGTAAAAAGTTCTTTCTTTTCTTATTCTAATAGAATGCTATTTCTTTGTGAAAGCAAAACCAGAATTTTGTGGCGAAAACATTCTCCTTATTTGCAAAGTAGAGTAAAATGTGTAAAATCTAAGTGATACAAATGTTTAGTATGAACTTTTGAAAGTTGATAGATGCCAAAGTTTTCTGAAAAAGCTTTTAATTTTTCCATTTTTCTTCCACAACTTCGACAAGCGTGTTATGAGTTGTGAACAAATATTAATGTTTTCCCTGAATGTCATTCACTGGTATTCGAACTAGAACTTTTCTAAAACTTTGAATTTGTTAGAACTAAAACTTTTGTTTTACATGTTGCTGACAAAACGTTCAAATAGAAAAATATTGCTAAGACTAAGACAATCTATAATTGTGTCTGTGATTCAACATTGACAGAATAATGTATTCTTTATTTTTTTGCTTTATTTAGAACCTGTATAAGAACTGTTTGAGATAACGCGTCTCAAATAATGTTTACCTATTTATTTCATTATATAATTCAGACAACTAAATAAAAAACAATAATCGATTAACTATTTTTTAGCAATTAAGTAAAGTTAATTAAAAGTTTTATACAAGAAATAAGTCCTCCAGAATAAGATATTTTTCTTACTGTAAAGGACTGTGGTTAATTTTATCCGGTAATTATTACAAGAACGCATACGTCTTATTGTGTTAAAAAAAATGAAATTCATTTAAAACGAATTGTATTCGTGAACATGAATTTTATTTAGGTATTTGTCGTTCGATTTATATGTCGTGTTTAATTTGGATTTTCACTTACAGTTAAAAGAATTATAGAAATTTAATTGATTTCGTTCCCATCAAAAGTCGCAATCTATTTTAAAAAGAGATCAACGGTAATATTTTGCCTTACTTATGAATATTCTGCCAGGCAGGAGGCAGAAATTTCGGTTGTTTAAAGGATACTAAGATATTTCAAGGTAAAACTAATAACATCTGTGTAATCTATCAATCTGACTATTCTGGTCATAAGCTGCATGATATTTAAGATCGATAGCTTTTGCTCTCTTTGTATTGTAATTGATGTTCATAGCCTGATAAACCGAATATTTTGACTACTGACTTTCATTAATGCAACATCATTTCCCTACTCTACTAGCGTCCGACATATGTGTATACTTGTAATATACACAATACACGAGTGGAATAAATGCTTATCCATTCATATGGATAGTCAATAGTTTTGCCTTAATTCATATTAATTCGAAGTGCAGTACTAGATTGGCGTCAAGGTCTCGTCATTTTACGTTTGAAATGACTACATGTAACCGCAAGTTCTGTGCTGACGGTTTCTTTTCTCGCGCTTCTCGTTTAAGGAACTCTCTTCTAACTTTTTGCTTTCCAGTTGACTTTGATCATTGATATAGACCCGGTATAGGACCATAAAATAATGAGTCAACACGGTGGTAGGTCAAGAACATATATTACGTCAACAAGAAATACAAACTGATACAAAGAGATACAAAGAGAAAGAGTAGTACTGGAGACCAGTGTCTCTGTCGCCCCGGCTCTGTCCTCGAGAGTAATTAACTCTCGGTTAATATAGGCAAAAAAAGTCTATTATTAACACCCCCCTTCCAAGAGCTTTTCCCCACGAAAACTGCTTAATATTTTTTTCGTTTAGGGTCGACGATCCGTGAACTTCCTTTTCCTACGGGATCGCCTTCTTTCTGGTGCCTTGAGGTCGAGATTTTGCTGATGTATTGGGATTTGGAGTAAATCTATACACCTGCAGAAACTGTTGTAGCACCTTCTCAGTAGATGTGCTCTGTACTTTCTTAAGTGCTCGTTTCAATGTGTCAACGAAACATGCCGCTTGCCCATTGGACATAGGGTGATATTGTGTAGTCGTGATATGGTTTGGCAGAATTGTTTGAATTCGAAAAATGTGAACTGCGTTCCGTTATCAGTTACTACGCAATCCACAACGCCGAAACGTGCAAACAGTTCATGCAGAAAAGATATTGTGCATCCTGTGGTTGGTTTTTACATCTGAGGACTTCCGGCCATTTAGTGTGCCTGTCTACGTCTATGAGGTAATAGTGATCCTCTAATGGTCCCGCAAAATCGACATGTATCCTCTGCCATGGCTGCTCCGTCTTCGGCCAAGGTTTGCACGCAACTGGTGGAGCTTTGGCAGCAAACGCGCACCCTTTGCATGCGGCAATCATGTCTGTGATATCTCTGTTCATGTTAGACCAGTAGACATAACATCGCATGAGGCTTTTAGTTCGTTTTTTTTCCAGGATGTCCCGTATGAAAGTCCCAAATTTCGTTATATAATAGTACCTCATCACAAAGATAAAAAACCTCAGACACACTCGTGTCTTTTTTGTAAATTTTATTCTTACTAAAGGTAATGAACTCATCTTTCAGGGCCTCCCTTTTAATGTCGGATAATGTAACTGGGAGCTCTCTTATGGTGTTGGCGATCATGTTTTTTTATTTCGCAATCCGTTCTCTTTATTTTTAGGAACGGGTCTGGATAATCCGTCAGCGTGCCAAATATTCTTGGAAGACAAATGCTCGATTTTGAAATTGTATTTCAACAATATTTTTCTCCATCGAATGAGTCTGTTAGCGGTGTACACCGGCAATTATTTTTACTTCCATGTATCGTCAGCAACATTTGGTCACAGAATTTGGTCACAGCAAAGATTATACTTAATGCTTCTTTTTCGATCTGTGAATACTGCCTTTCTGCGGCAGCAAAGATCGGGAGGCATCTGCTATCGGTTTTCTCTTTCCGTCCGGAAGTTTATGTAATATACAGGCACCAATGCCATAAGAGCTGGCATCGCTCGCTACTATAATATCCAATTTTTGGTTATAGTGGGTGAGAAAAAGGTCTGACGTAAGTGTATCTTTTATTTTCTCAAATGCTGATTGACATTCAATTCCAGATTTTATCTTTCTTTAAAATATCATTCAACGGGGCTCTCAAGTTATGCATGTTCTTTATGAATACTTGATAGAAATTTGCTAGACCTAAAAAGCTTTGCAGTGCTTGTACGTTATTCGAGACCGGCCTGTCCTTAATCGCCGTAGCCCTATCAGGATCCGGTCGTCGACCGTCTTTATCAATAATGTGTCCTAAATATTTTATTTGGGTTAAATAAAATTTGCACTTAGCTTCTCTAACTTCAAAAAACCATATTCCTGGATTTTGTCGAATACGCTTATTATATGCTCTCTATGGTATTTCACTGATTCACTCGTAACTAGAATGTCGTCAAGATAGGCAGTTGCGAAATCAAGGTTGCCCAGTATGATGTCTATGACCTGTTGAAAAATAGCAGGCGCGACCTTGACCCCAAAATCCAATCTATTATATTTATATAGACCTCTATGTGTATTTATACACAGCAGTTTGGAGTATTCTTCGTCAACCTGGATTTGTAGGCAGGCGTCTGATAAGTCGATTTTTGAAAAAATTTGCCCCCGTTTAATTTGTTGAATATTTCTTCGGGGCTAGGTAGAAGATAATGATGGTCTTTTAACGAAGTGTTCAAACCCATCGAAAAATAGCGCATACTCTGATTTGATTTGACTTCTACTTAACGTATACCACTGGAGCAGCCCATTCAGAAAAATCAATTTTAGACAGGGTACCTGCATTTACTAATCTATCTAATTCTTCGTCTATTTGGTTTTACCGCTGCGAACGGAGCGTTCCTCTTCCTTTTGAACACTGGCTGTGCATTATCCTTTAACTTGAATTGAGCTTTTATTTTAGTACATTTCCATAAGCCGCCTGAATACACCTCCGAAAATTTTCCTTTAGTTCCAGTTTCAGTTCTTCAATGTTGGACATTGTAGTTTCTATTTTGCGACAGAACATACTCATTGGACAGTCCCACAAATTGAAATTTTCAATCCAATCTGTGCCGAAGAAATTTTCAGTATTTTACATCACATATGCTCTCAATGTTTTTAGTTGTTCCATTTAATGTTACTGCGAAAAATACTTCTCCAAAAATTTTTATTTTTTCACTTGTCACAGAGCGTGCCGTTTTATTAGTTCTCAATAAAGTTGGCTTTTTCAGTCGCCTCCACGTATGCAAATTTATGATCGTCAGGTCAGATCCACTGTCTAGCTGGAATTTAATTATTTTATTTAATATTTGCACGATTATATATTTGCGCAAATTTCCATCTTCCTTATCGCTTGACTCTGTCTGCCTTATTTTATTTTTTGTTCTTCTGAATTTTTTCGCATACCAGCAATTTGGTGTTATATGGCCAATTATACCACAATTTTGACAGATTATTTTCTTTCTGGACGGGCAAAACCTCATCCAGTGTAATTTTCCGCAAATGTAACACAGACCTGGTGGTGAATTTTCTTGTCTTATAGTATGCTTGTCACAATATTTTTTCTCTCTTTCCAAGGAGTGCCGTTTTAATCTGTTCATACTTTTTTTTATGTGACTCCAGACTCACAACTCCTCGATATTCCTAAAGTCACTTTTTATCAATACGATCCTCTGGCAGTCTTCTGCTAATTTGTGGAGAGTTAAAACCGGCTCATTTTCTATTTTTTTAGCATTCAACGTCTAACTTCAACGTCTCCGGCTGAGACTAGACCTTGAGTAAAAATTAGGGATTTAAAGTCGTCAGCAGATAATTCTGCTAATTTGAAATTGTTACAGTATTTATTTACCGTAGCGGCAAATGTTAAATAGTCCTGATGATTCTCTTTGAATAAATTTGGGCACTTCCATTTTTTATGAAAAAATGATGTGTTCGGCCCAAATAATTCCAACAGTAGCTTGACTGTTTCTGAAAATTTCAGGTCTGTTGTCCTTTCGGGAGGATAAAATCAACAAACCTGCTCTGCTCTGCTGTACACAAATTCCTTGGTAATAAACGCACTTTCTTGAAATTTGGCCAATTATTACAGTCGACGTTAAATAAACCGTACCGCCTATAAAAAGCATCAAAAGTTTGTTGGTTTTCGGGTACATACTCAAAAGTTTCCATAGTACTCCAGATAGTACCCTGGGAAAAAGCAGTATCGTTCTCAGTTTGTTTGTCATTTAATGATTTAAGAAGTAACTCTTCAATTTGATTTGGTCGTTCCTTGGTCTTTTTAAAGAATTGTTCTTGCAAAACCATCTGTTGTATATGTAGCTCCATAAATAATTGTTGTTGTTGTAACTGCTCGTCGCTTTTTTTGTTGCTAGTTGCTATGTGGCGATAGTGGTCACAGAAAAAAGGTTTCTTTTTTGCGTGAATTCTTATATATTCGTCGCTCGTTGATATATCGACAGAGGTCAAAGAAAAAGTTTTTCCTCCCCTACTTGAATTTTTATATCTTCGTCGCCAGTTGATATGGACAGTTGGTATGGGACTATAAAATAATGAGTCAACACGGTGGTAGGTCAAGGACATATATTACGTCAACAAGAGATACAAACAGATACAAACAGATTCAAAGAGAAAGAGTAATAATAGCTTGGCTACAAGTGACCGACAGACAGACTAGGCTGAGCTGAACTGAAGTCGTACGAGAAACCAGTGTCTCTGTCGCTCCGGCCCTGTCCTCGGGAGTAATAAACTCTCGGTTATTATAGGCAAAGAAAAGTCCATTATTAAGTCGGTAACTCCCCGCAACAATCATCAAAAAATTAAATGAAATTTCAATAGTTATCTTCTGTCTTCTTAATTGCTTTCTTTTATTGTTCACTTTCCTTAATAATATTTTTATATATATCCTTTCACATTCAGTAACCCCCTGCATCTCATTGGGTTTATTGCCTTGATTGGGGATGAAATTATTTAAATAAAATAACTGGCAATCTATCTACAAACAATAGATACATTTACAAAATATTTTATAGATATGTTTGAGAACTAGAGGCGCAGAACAGTTTGTAGTACAACATAATTTCTAATATTTAATCAAGTGATCAAATATTAGATTTATTTTCGATGAACGTTTTGGCTTATATATATATATATATATATATATGTGTGTGTGTGTGTGTGTGTGTGTGTGTGTGTGTGTGTGTGTGTGTGTTTTCTACAGATGGTATTTTACGCACCTGCCTTCTCTATAATAATCCTGATTATGAATATGTAATCTCTCGCTCCAATTTTCATTCGAAAACACGTCTGTATCTTGGAGAACTGTTCCTCCACGGTCTTCTGTGCTTTCTGCAGCAGGACGTGGGAAGTATTTTACTGACGTGGATAAACATTGCACCATCGCCACAATCAGCCACGCCAGTACAACAAATATCAATGTTTCAGTATAATCAGATAAGGTCAAAAGGACACATTCCAGAAGCTAATTTTGGCGATTCTAATGAATATTAAATGAATCAGTAACTCATGCTTACTTTAAGCTAAACGTCTACCAAATTCAGAGACTGGAAAATTTCGGTAAAAGAAAGTACTGTGATTTTTTTTTTTTTTACAGTATGACAGTGAATGCTGGTCAATATCATCAAAAAAAAGAAAAAACTTGAAGCAACTGAAATGTTGTTCTACAAAAGGATGCTACGTATATCATGGATTGTGCATGTGAGCAATGATGAAGTTTGGGAAAAGATGGAAACGAAAAGGAAATTAATACTGAGCATCAGGAAAAGACAGCTAAAGTTCCTGAGATATGTAATGAGGAAGGAGGGCTTGGAGAATTTGATACTCACAGATCAGATAGAGAGAAAGATAGACAGGAGAAAGAAGCGAGTAACATACTTGATGCGCATGAGCAAGTGGATGACAGTGCAGAGTTTGGATGGTTAATAGGAGAAAGTGTGCTAAGAGCTACCAGAGAAAGGGAAGTGTGGAGGGCCTTGATCACCTACGTCCTGGAAGGAAATGGCACATAGAAGAAGAAGAAGAAGAAGAAGAAGAAGAAGAAGAAGAAGAAGAAATATTCAGTTAATAACTATGATAGACAACGGAAAAACTTCGATATATATTTTGAGTCGATATGTATTTAATTGCTTTTTGTTCCCACACGAACGGAAAACAATCGCAACATTACTTCGATGAACTTAATTTTCAAAAAGAGAAATTGGCACTTACATTACAAGAACAAGTATTTGTCTTACTATTAGGTAATGTCAAGAAGCTTAAATATTTTTGTAAAAAAAAAAGAAAAAACACTTTACACCTTCCATAAATAGAAAAGTTTTCGCCCTGTTCAAATTGACTTATGTCGTTGCTCTTGTTGTGTTGATTCCTTGTTCTTTTTCTCATTTCTTTTTTAATAAATTAAGTCACAACGAAAATTCAGTGAAAACTTTTATTCGACATCGTTGAAAATAGCCGAAATGTTCCGGAATACTACAACGGAAATAGCCGAAAATGCCGACTTGGACAGAAACGAAATAATCAGAAACTATCAGTACAATGCTCACTGAAAATAGCTGAAGATTTCGATATATGATCACAAGAATAGTTGGCACTTCCGAATCGTTTCGCTGTTTAGGCGAGACATACATTTCTGCTGATAATTTTAACCCAATCAACCTCACCCCTTGCCCTCCGATCAATCAGAATTTCGAGCTTTTTGCCTGTAAAGATATTAATTTATTTAGACTTTGCACAAAAATAAAGCAACTTTCTTGATCTCTTTCAAAAATACCACAACTTTAACCTTTCAAATATTGACTGTTATAACTATTGAATATTTGTGCTGATTTTTCAGAAGCAAAACATTAAAATTAGAAAACCAATTGAAATTTTAAAATATACTTCGATGTCGGTACAGTGTAAATACCAAACTGAAGATTTTAAGCTTCTATTGTGTATAATCGGCGATAATTGTTGTTGTATAGTTACATGGAATTAAAAAATAGTATGATCTTTATTTGAACGTTTGTCCTATAAAATGCATAATATACACAACTTATTAGTCGTTTATATCGAAAAATATAAACTAGGTTTCTTATAAAAATTAAAAGAATAATGTTTTCTTAAATGTGAATAGATCAAACAGAAAACTAACAGTTAAACCTATTAAAGGAAAAAAAATACGCTCAATCTTTCTACACAGAGATTATTGATATAGACAAAAAGTGAGGACATTTAAAGTTTATACAATTTGTAGATGTGATCTTATATTTTTTTATCAAGTAAGAATTTCTCAGTTTAATTCATGAATTCTGTTGGTTTTCTTTAAAACAATAGCATCTCCAAATTACTGTAAATATTTATAACACAGAACTAACAGGTCTTTACTCTTTTTTTTTGAATAGATGCTTTTTTGTTAGCAGCAGATTCTATTTTAGAAAATACACAAAGGGAATAAAAGTTTAAGAATCTAGAAAAAGTCCTTCTCACTATACTATTTATTACAGTAAATTTTTATTATTATGTGGCTGATTGATTCAGTAAAAATTGACACACAAATGCAAAAATTTTGTCTAAGATTGGTTATCGTTCATTCAATTGTAAAAACAATATTCACCATTCAAATGTATAATTTAACCATTACACAAATGCAAACAACTAATGATAGAGAAACAATGTCTAACGCTTCAGTGTTCTCTGATTTTAAAATCACCCAGAATTTTTTCAATTTTATTTATTTGCTACCAACTAAAAAGTTATGAGTTATTTTCTTTAATAACGAGTCTACATATATTTTGGCAGACGTTGAGCTTAAAGTAAACATGAGTAAATGATTCATTTAATATTCATTAAAATCTCCAACATTAGATTAAGATGCAACAAAATAATATAAAACGTATGTTTTTAAACTTTCAGCGTGTCCAATTAATATGGAAATTAACTTTTGTAAGTATTCTTTGATTTGAAGTCAAAGGTTGCTATTCTCTATGACAAGTTACAACTGAAAATTGATGAAATCCTCAAACTCGAAATTCTCAGAACCGCAACAGGAATATCAAAAGTGCCTACTAAAAAGAAATGAAATGTGGTAGGTCAATAAAAAATGTACACATTTTTTATAAAACAATGGAACCTGTTTGGGTGAGAAAATTAGAGGCTTACTAAATGTATCTGATTGATAAGAAGTTTTATTATTTTTTGATGCACCTTTATCAAAGTTTTCGTGGTTTCAGAGGTCAAAATAAACAAGATAACGGCATGGATTCTTCAATGATACTTAAAATAGTTATCAGAAACTTCCTTCTGGCCATTTCATTTGTGCAAGAAACTTTAACAATAAAAGAAAATGCTGACATTGAGAGCACAGAGAAAATGACAAAATTGTCACTTTCTGTTAGAAGCTATTGAATTGTAAAATATATTGATGGCGATTCGATCATAAATGATTACTTACGGAATAAAGTTTGATGCTATCGTTTCTATCATTAATTCTATTATTACTCACCTACTCTTATTTTTTACATAAAATATAAATGTAAGCGAAGTTAATTTCGAAAATGTTATCGCCTTCATTTTCAACGACTGAAACCCAATGGAAAGGAAAATGTTTGATTACACGCACTTTTTTTCCGAAGAAAATTTTAAAGATGTTTTCAGTTTTTTCTTCTTGACTGTTCTGCCATTTATGAACTTTTACTGTGATCGAAACAAAAAATGTGATGAGAATAAAGGATGTGGAAGAACCCCTCATTCTAAAGATCTTATTGTTTGTGGAGGTGGTTTATAGAATCTACCACTGTGACGTCATGCAGGAGAATAACACCTTTTCTGTTTACAGGACACTTTCGACACAACGCTTTATTTACCCAATCAAGTTGCTGGAAATAAACGTTTGTAGAGATGGTCCTCCCATGCTCCTAATGGATGAAACCTTTCATATTCTATCAGACACAACGCAACTTCTGTAGATAGAGCCCCGATTTAGGTGCTGACATTGGTTTCTCATTTTATGATAACCAGTATTCTTTTCACTTTAGGTTGACAGAAAAAAACATTATTCATTACCTCCAACTATACGATGTAAAAATGAAATTTTGACATTAATACTTAAAAAAAACTGCTGTCTATGGGAACGTTGTTTTTATTTCTCAAGCATGAAAAATTAAATTTTCAAGTTGTCTCTATTAAAATTTGAAAATACACTATTAACGAGATAGTGTTTAATATGAGAGATGTTGAACTAATTCTCTAAACTCAGCTTCATACTATTCAACCATAATCCTGTCTTGGTTGGTTTGGTTGGTTGATTTTGTTGATCAGCATAATACCAAAATCTAAATAACATCAACGCAATTTTATGGCGTCAAATAAATATATTTTAAACGCAATTATGTACCTTAAATTATATGCAGATAAATTGCATTGCTCCTTATTTTTATGTAAAAATGTATGGTTGGGATTTTTACTATAAAAATATATTTTTATACTTTCATGGTATTTTGTTTTTGTTCAGGGGCTCACTATTTGCTAATAACCTGGTTAGTTAACGTTTTTGCTCACAATAAAAGTAAAAGACGTAATTGCTTTCCGAACACTCTAATATATTCATGTGTGCTTTATTAAAAGATTAAATTTCCGAAGGTATGTTTAGTATAGGGTAAACATGTATAAAAAGTTCTGATTATAAAGATTGTGTTGCGCCAAGCATACAATAGATAAAAATAAAAGCCTAGCTAGAAAATCCGTATTCATTTATGAACACTGGGTTTTTTTATGTAAGAATAGCGTGTTCTCAGGGACTCGATACAAATAGGACAATCTTTCATATTGAATATCCCCAAAATAAAAAAAGCCAGTAAGGTTTACTATTATTTAATAATTCATTCATTTTTTCCGCCCAAAACAATAGTTTGACACACCCACTTCTTGTTCATCTCTTTAATGCAACATTACAACTTTGAGTAATGGCTTACTTCATATTACCATAAAAATATATATATATATACATTTTTAGCTAGCTTCCTCTCCTGCCGCTGGCCAAAAATGCGAAAAAGGTGAAACTTGACAAATTATAGATATTAAGCCATTAAATAAGCACATGTGAGCGTATAGATATATACATTTATCAGTCTGAACAGGAAGCTTTCATTATATAAGATTGGAAATAAGCATAACGCCTTTCAAGTCAAAACCCTTCAGCTAATCTTTTTTGTGTTTCATTTTCAATATATTGCTTATGTGTGATGAAGATAAATACAATGAAAACACCGCGAAATGGTTAGATGCTTGCTGGAAGCTGTTATTCTAAAAACATGGTTGCTAAACTGCAAGTTCAGTTGATGTTCTTTGTTCTGATTCGCTTATCATTCATTATATTCTATATTTCTTTTTAATCTTATTTTTCAGCCTCTTTGTTTTCTTTTCTTTACTTTGAAGACGAATAAAAGTGGACTACTTTTTTCCGGCAACTTACGAGGTTATTTAATAAAAGCAATTCTCCAGGAGAATCAAATTCTTATATCGATTTCAACTCCACTCTTTCCAATTTCTCAAAGTTGATCCTGCTGCAGTTCAAAAATATGAAAGGCACATTTATCTGAGAATACACCTGCCCCATGTAATGTAATTGAAGTGTTACATATACAAAAACACTTACCTTATAATTTACCACTACATAGTTGTTTTGATCCTCGCTAAAATACAGCAACAAACAGACGAGAATATAAGACTGCAAATTAGGATCTCTTGATTTTTGTTTCTGGTTAGATATTACAAATAAAGGTCAATGACTGTAAAAGTCTTAGTTTGATGCCTGTATATTTTTTCATCTTTATTTGTTTCTAAAAATATCGCAGGATTTTTTTGTAACAGAATCGACGTATGAACTATCTTTTTTAGTATTTATTTTGGGAATGATTTAAGACAGAAAATATGAGTATGAAAAAAATAATAATTCATTTATATATAACTCACCTATATTTTTCTCTTCCTTACCTACATCTTTTTTTTCTTTTGCTTGAAGTGATTCTTTATTCCTATCAGTAGAATTGAAGAACCATATTTTTGTTAAGACAAGCTAACATTTTATTGTCAGTGAACCGAATACATCTGCAAGTATAATAAATTTTTATATTATTTCCAATCCAGTAGTTGTCCTCCGAAGAGATAAATTCAGCAAAATTGTGTCGTTCGACATTGCAAGTTCAATTACCACCGTCAGACCTACATATATAGACCTGTGTACTTGAAAAAGTCTGAAACGTTTGAAAGTAGTCAAATAAAAGCAGAAATACATACTTCATGGTTTTTAAGTCAAAAGGGTGGTTCCTGTAGTAAAAGTCTAATCGCAATATGAAAAATTGGTGTTCGCAGAGTTCCGCCAAAGTGAAAACAAAAATAGTAAATATAAATTTTTAAATTTTATACTTTACCTGTTTATCTCGGAGCCGTACAAATAGAGACACTGCGACCTTAATTCAAAAGCGGCGTCGATGGCATTCGAAGTAGCAAATTAATAAAAATAAATTATTTTGTTTTAAACAGAATTAAGAATATTATATCTGTGAGCAAGACGATGAAAAGAATTGTTGACAGCAAAAAATACTTTTATCGCGTTTTTTAACTCTGACCTCTGGATTTTTTTAATATAAATAATATGACTATCAGCTTAGGCAATATCTTGTTTCATAGAATAGTAGATAAGTTATCAGTTTTTTAATTATTCCACTCAGCAAGGCAAGGCTGTCACTAGTGTGCCGTGGTTACAGAAATAGAAAAAACAAGGGGTATTGAGGAAAGAATAAAAGATGAACAGGGTTCAAAAAGATAGAAGTTTGCAATTGACGTTGCATTTAAATTTTTGAAGATTGTACTTATCGGCGAAGTAAATAAACGGAAGTGAGTTCCTCAAACCGTAAGTGCGAGAAAAAAAGAAACTGTTAGAGTAGAGGTGAAGGTAACATTTGACTATTTTAGCAGTAAAATAATGAGATCTAAATGCCAATTTAGTAGCACTTTTAAATCCGTGTGGTCTGGGAACCAGGAAAAATTGACAAAGAGTTTGCATGAAAATATTTGTAGAAAAGCCACGTCACGAATGTAAAAATTGACTGAAGTTGAGATGCCTAGTTAAGATCAATTATTGCAGATACTTCTGTGGATTTTTCTGAGAACCTCGAGATGAATGGCATGGACACCAGACCAGATATGTCAACAGTACTTAATACACGGATGGTCGATTTATAAATGTGCAAGGAGGTACAGTATGTTGCTCTCCACGAGACTAGCATTAGTCATGCTGATGGCGAACAGAATTTTTTTTTCTATGGTGGTTAAAGAAAATCAGTTCTTTTTTTTTTTTTTTTGAGGCATTCAAATTGTAAATTTAAATGCGTCGAAATTAATATTACAATTTTAATTTGGGAACATCTGATATCAGGAAGATCATTGATGACAATAACAAACAGCGTAGGACGGAGAATAGAGCCCTGAGAGACAGCTGCGTTCAAAGTAACCTTCATTCCACGTTTGCTAGAAACAAGTGGATTAAAGCAAACAGTCGCCCAGTAATACAGTATCCCTGGAGCTTGCGTAAAAGCTCAGCATGAGAAACCCTCTCAAACACTTTCGAGATATCTAGAACCACAGCTTAAGTTTTGCCATTTTTATGAAGAGTCTGGTGTACATATTTAGTAATGTACGTTGGCACATCAGCTTTAGACTTGGCGAAGCGGAAGCCATATTGTCTGCCAAATAGGAGGTCTTAAAAAGCCATTTAACTTCTTCAGAATTGATTAGAGCCTCGAATTCGTCTTTTATGTGCCCTGTCCCTTCAGGACGTGGGCGATCATGGCTCTCCACGTCTCCCTATCCCTTGTGGCTCTTAGTATGTTTTCTCCTGTTGCTCCTGGCAACCCCCGTTCCGTCATCCACCTGATCAGGCCCTACAAATATGTTATCCGCTGCCTTCCTCTGTCTCTCCTTCTTTCTATCTGACAGTCAGTATCAGGTTCTCCAGGCTCTCCTTCCTCATTGCATGTCCCAGGAACTTCAGTTGTCTCTTCCTGATTCTCAGCATCAATTTCCTTTTTGTTACTATTCTTTCTAACACCTCGTAGTTGCTTGTATTCTCAGTCCACGATATCCGTAGCATCCTTCTGTAGAACCACATTTCGGCCGCTTCCAGTTTTGTCCTCATTTTCGATGATATTGTCCAGCATTCACTGCCGTATTGAAGAACTGACATCGCGTAGCAGTCTAGCACTATTTTCTTCGTTTCTATTGAGATTTTCCTGTGTGTTAGTATTTTGCTCATCTTCTGGAACGCGTCCTTTGCCATGCCAATTCACCTTCTGATCTCCGTGTCGCACATTCCATCTTCTATTAGAACACTTCCTAGGTACTTAAATTCTTGTACTTGTTTGATTCTGTTATCCCCCACCTGTATTTGGCATTTTGGGTTGTATCTTTTGCTGATGACCATGCACTCAGTTTTCTTAAAGTTTATTTGTAGTCCCTTCTTGTCACTCTCCACTGCTACTTTCTGAATGAGGTCTTGTAGTTTCCTTTCCGTGTCCGTAATCACCACTGTATTGTCCGCATACCTTATGTTGTTCAGGTTGTGGCCTCCAATAACAAATCCTGGCGTGTCATCTAGGGTCCTCAAAATATTCTCGCTGTATAGGTTGAACAAATCCGGTGAAAAGACACATCCTTGTCTTACGACTTTTTCTCTCTTTGTGTATCTACTGAGGTCGTTACCTGTCCGTATTCAGGCCGTTTGCTGCCAGTAGAGATTCTTGATTATTCTTATGTCTTTTCCGAAAATGTCGAGGCTGCCTAGCATCTCCATCAATTCTTTGTGTCGTATTTTGTCGAATGCTTTCGCGTAATCAATGAAGCATAGGTACAAGTCTTTCTTCATTTGTAATGCCCTTTCAGAAAGCATCCTAATCATGAATATGACGTTCCTTGTTCCAGTGTCTTTGACGAACCCGCACTGTTCCTGCCCTATCTCTGGCCTGCACTTTGCCGAAAAGCGACAAGGGGCTAATAGATTGATAGTTAAAGAGGTCAGAGAGTTCACCAGAGTTCTTAAAAACAAGAACTACCGATGAGGAATTCCAACCAGCTGGAAAGTATGAAGAAGAGAGCCAATAGTTTTAGAGTTTAGAGTGAAATGGAGTCAGCTCAGGGGCACATTTTTTTGGACGACGGCTGAGATTCCTTCACCTCCCTTATGATTTAGAAATGATTTCAAAGACTCGAGACGGGAATATGCATACATCACTCTGTAGAGTTTCTGTTCTCGATGAGAAATCAGGTGTAGGTAGATCAGACTAATCAAACGTTGGGAATTTGCGAGAAAAGCATTTAACTTTGTCTGCTGTAGCTGTCAGGACATCGAATTGATTGAATAGACGAGAGATGTTGCTGAGCCGCTTGTAATCTCTAGAATCGAGCTTGCGAGATGTCATAGGTTGTTTCATTATATAAGTCAACAATATATTTGCATCATTTAAAAAGCGCGTGCATCATTAATAGCAGAGACAAAATCTATTGAATCAGACGTCTAACTTCGTTAGAAGTTATTCTTGTGGACAATAGCAGCCAAAAATGCAGGTGATAACTAAGGAAATCAATGAGATTTAACTTGGTATATCTTAGCTGGAATGAAAGCACTGGTGCCAGTTTTCACACAAGAGGAGAGAGGAGACCTCAGAGGCGCATTTACTTTCCATAATTCATTTCAATTTGTAGAACATTTGTATAGTGACTAGACAAGCGGTTAAGATTTTTTTAAATAATAGTTAAACATTCAAGTAACTGTTCATAAACTATGAATTAAACTAGCAAAATTTCTATAAAGACAATAGGTATAGATGAGTTTGCCTATCGCCTGTTTTATATTCCTTCTTAGACTTTTCAACAATGGTAGCTGTTTTTTCCCTAATGTTCTGTTTAGGACTGGGTTTCCGGTTTCTTCTAAAACATATTCCTATTTTATACTTCTAACGTCTACGTGTGAACTCTAAAGTTTTATTTACAGAATACTTTTCTACTCAATAAAAGTAGAAAAATTTGCTTATCATCCAATTCCTATTCACCCAGGCCTTTTGAACAGGAGTAACAATGTATCCATTCTTCTCTTTTTAACATCGTGTTTCCGGTTCCTTCAAAATTGTTGACTTGTCTCTATTTTTGACTATCGAAGTAGGAGCAGATAATCTCTTACTTTCTCGCTTCTGTAACTAAGCCGAAAATTTGTTATTTCTCTCAGGCTGTAAATTTATTTAAATTACATTTTAAGCTCTACTTGCTTAATCTACTCTAGTGGTAATTATGGGCGACAACACAACTGGCATTTTACCGGCAAACTATTGATTTTATACAAAATGTGATCCAATATATATATATATATATATATATATATATATATCCGAGTGAATACAGAACAAAGAAAAAATTTTTACAACGTCCAAAACACTAATTTAAACAGTGCTCGATATATAATATATAGAGCTGTGAATATTTATTATAAATTATATTTTAGAACATGTACATATTTTTTTATATATCCATTACAAATAGTACATTTGTTTCGACATTGAAACTTCAATGTCTCATTAGGCGGTGTGAATAAGAATGGACAGCCTCTTTTATCCGAGTGAATACAGAACGAGGAATATAATTTATAATATATATATATATATATATATATATATATATATATATATCACTTCTAATATATATATAAATATATATAAATATATGTGTGTGTGTGTGTGTGTGTGTGTGTGTGTGTGTGTGTGTGTGTGTGTGTGTGTGTGTGTGTGCGCGCGCGCTAGAACGTACATGCATTTGGGGTGAAATAGGCAGCTTTTAAAACAAGGTTTGTTAAATTCAGGCGACAGAATTGACTTTTTCTCATTTTAGAACAACCTGTACATTCAAATGAAAATTGTTGATAAACTATCCAAAGCTCATTCTGTTTTTATTCAGTGCTTTCGTCTTTATCAAGAACTATATGTTGTCTGTATGATAGACAAGATTTGGTTTGCTACATGCTTAAATTTTTAGAAATGCTACACTTTATTTACATTTAATACAGTATTTCTTTTTAATTAAGGTCACTTGTAGGAAGTAACTAATGCATTCAGTATTTTGTTATGTGTTCATGCAATCTCTTTTTTAAATTACTTGTGATTTCTTCTATGTATACCTTGTGAGAGTTATTTCAGCCTTTAGAGGAAGCCGAAACTGTATGAATATAAATCTAGAGATTTTTTAACATTTTAAATATTCCCTAATTCAAATTTGAATGGATAACTTTATTTTTTCTAACGAAAACATTTTCTATGGGTATAAATACAGGTTTCTCAATAAATGTGCACAGTAACCTTTGGCAAAGTTTTTCAAAGTACGAAACCTGTCGGCATAAAGTTTTTTCTCTTCGTTCCTTCTGTTCAATTATTATTTTTCATTATTATGATTATTATTATTACTATATACATGTTTGGATGGATGTTCCAAGCATGCCAAAGATCGGTTCCTTTATTATGGACTATCGAAAAATATACAGGACCGCATACTACAAGTATGCTGCTTAAAAATAGGTGTGTGTGTGTGTGTGTGTGTGTGTGTGTGTGTGTGTGTGTGTGTGTGTGAGAGAGAGGGGGTAGAGAGTGTGTGTATTTATGGGAAGGTTGTTGTGATTTATTTTTGAATAATTATCGTGTTATATTTGTTGTTAATTCATGAAGATTTGTTTAAATACAGTTATTTATATACGTAAAGATATAATACGTAAATATATAAGATGTTGCTAAAATGTTTATGGCCCGAACAAACAGGCCGAACAAACATTTGGGTGGATTGAGTTAAGTTTGATAGCATCCTCATATATATATATATATATATATATATATATATATATATATATATCATGGTTAAATGCGAACAGTGTAACGGTTATCGGCACGAAGAGTAAAGTCTTAAAACCGATTCAAATTCCTTTAGGCTGTTTCGTGATAATTCCCTTCAAAAAGGGTATGAATCCATCTTCTTCACAGCTGGTAATTAAATAACAGGGCATACTTGGCACTATGGAGTGACAATCAGCCTAGAAGAAAAACTCTGAATTACGCATAGGAGTGCTATTTTGCGACTTCGTGGTCAATTCTGCAACATTTCGCTGTTATTAGTTCTTTCGAAAAGTCTGAAAGGTTCTAAAAGATTTTGCTAATCAGAGTGTATAATCTGGCAGTTCAATTACAAATTTTTAAATTTTAGACCTTCATTTGTTGAAATTGACAGAAGAGTTTTCTACGAATTTTTTCACTCACTCGGTCTTTCTTATTAAATCTCGAAATGAATTTGTGTCTTGAAAGGCCACTTTTCTAGATCTTTTTGCATTGATGCACGTGACCTTATCCTTAGACCTACGTTGCTCCTAATTTTCATAAACAGCCTTTCTCATGTAATTAGTTCTTAACTTGGCATTGATGACACAATCTTTACTCTCTTCATAATAGTAAGCCTGATCGATAAGGTTACATTATTAACTGGGGAAAAAAATGGTTTGTTAATTTTAACGCCGCTAAAACGAATCCACTCTTTTTTTTATTCTCGTCTGAAATAACCCATTTGGCTTTCCGTTAGTCTAACTAATCCTAACCTCAAGGAGAGTGACTCATTATGTCTTCTTAGGTTAACACTTCTCGCTGACGTGAAGCGTAAAGATTATATTGAATCAATTGCTAGATCTGCTGCTAAGAGAGTTGGTTCACACTTGTATTTGAAAGTTTTTCTCGCCAGAATCTATCTTACATATTCAATACCATTCGTTCATGAATTGATTATTACTGCCACATAAGGCTCAGTGGTTTTTCTTATATATTTTGAGATTTTTGATAAAATCTATAGAAGAATATGCAATTTTATTGGTTCCGATTTGGTATCTCGTCTTTTCTACCGTCGTAATGTAGTTTTATGAACTTCTTATATAAATATTTTCGTAGTAATTTTTCTGATGAATAGGTCTTTGTGTGAATTTAAGTGCACTAATAGATTGGCGGTAAAGGCTAATCATTTTACATTTAAAATGCCTAGATTTAACCTTAAGTTTTATGCTAATAGTTTTTTCTCCTACTTCACGCATATGGAACTCTTCCAGCTTATTGCTTCCCAGTCAAGTTTGATCTTAGAATTTTTTAATGCAATGTCAATCGTTATCTTCTGCCTTCTTAACATCTGTTCTTTTATTGTCCTCTCTTCGCAATGGTGATTTTTCTCTCATATTCTTTAGCACTTAGTAATGCCTTGAATCTTAGTGAAATGATTAAAAAATAAATTAAACTGATAGATAGATAGATAGATAGATAGATAGATAGATAGATAGATAGATAGATAGATAGATAGATAGATATTGAAAATTTAAAATTGAAACACTTTGAACAATAATGTTGATTTTGACTTGGGCATATTACGTACAGGTTACTGGGTAGGAGATATTCTGATAAAGCATTAAGTCATCGCATATCTTATATTGTAGTAACACTCATGTTAATGCACCATCTATCTCTGGGCTTTAGCCGATGATGCGTGTTGTGATAAGACCCTTGTTGTGAATCGTTACGGTTTAAGTAAATACCATGCCATGCAGACGCTCACGTACTTCTTTTTTCGATAAGAACTTAGAGGTGTCTTATTATGGATCTTTTGAGTGGTTGGAAGATTATTTCGGAGAATTGCCATGTATATTGGACGATACACGTCAATGTTGCTTCGAAGTTGGGAACAATGGTCAGATAAACATTCTTACGCATATAAACCACTGATTGGACGGCTACGTAATATATATACATGCCAAATATCGAAGCGTTTTAAAGGCGATATTTAGACGTCATGATGTCCATAGCATAGATCTGAGTGAATGTGGTCTAAATAATAGTTTACTTGCAACATGACTAAGATTTTATGTATACCACAACACCATTATGAAAGTATACATGGTGAAAATATACATTATGAAAGTTTGCATGGGTGGTGTAGCCCTGAAAAGTGATATCTTCTAGAGTGAACCCACACAGGCACAACTCTGGTATCTAGGTGCTGAGTAACATTAGTTACAATTATTGCTCACCTGTTATGCTTTGTAGTGAATATAGAATAGTTCTGTGGATATCCAGAATACTTTATAATACGTTCTATTTTCGTTCTTGCAACAATAAGACGTTTTGCTGTTATACCAGATGTTCAAGCTATTCAACAGGCTCTGCATGAAATTTGACAAATCTTCCCCATTAAAATATTGTATCAACGCCCAACTCTTTTCGTTATCTGTACGATCATATGCATATGAGAAAATATGCCAGTGCTTCTAAGAACTATACACAGTGTATTAATATGGGGTTACAGTTCGACTGATACTCATCTTTTAATGTAACTCCTTACGTATTGATCTGTATATGTGATCTTTGCTGTAATCCAGCTATATTAAACGAGCATTGAATCTTGAGTAAACTGAAACATATTCACAATTGCATTTTTATCTTACCTCAAGTTAGCTAGCTATCTCACGAGTTAGATAGATTGATAGACACTTGGTTATGAACATAACCGATATTTATTTCAAAATAGAACTGTATATTTTTTCTAGCCTCTCTACCCACCTCTGACTCACCCTTCACTTTTCCTTCTCTTCTCCCTCTCTCTTACTCTCTCTCCATATATATATATATTAAGACTTGATATATATATATATATATATATATATATATATATATATATATATTAAGACTTGGACAAATATATATATATATATATATATATAATATATATATATATATATTAAGACTTGAACATTAATTTATGAAGAAGAAAAATTGCATGATTTTTCTCAGTAAATATGAAAGGTCATGTATCTTGATGCTGCAAACATTGTTGTAAAGATCGGAAAGATAGAATCTAAACGATTTAAGGATACTTAAAGGTGAAAGTGTAAAGGTAAAAATATGAAAAAAGAAAATCTTAGTTCAAAAGGTTGAAGTTGAGGAACATGTTTTGCGAATTCCTAAATTACAGAGTAAACTGTGAGGAATGTGAAAGGCGAAAGCAATTATAATGAGAATTCTTTCAATATTAACAAGAAATATTAAGCAAAAATTCAAACAACACGAGAAAATAATGCAAAATAAAATAAAGAGGTGGAGAAAAATAAAATTAATGAAAATGATACAAACACGGAAACATTAAAATATGGTCAAAGAAAACTATGTGTTAGGACAATGTAATGAAAAAGTACAAGAAAAATATGAATATTGTATATCCGTAAAACAATGTCACAAACCCAGGTAGTCTGTCAATTTTAGAGAATGTGGTTGTAATGGATGGTAAAACTGACATGGGTACAAGCGTTCGGGCGGTAAAAGGAAGTCTCAGAAATAGGCGGCGTGCAGCGTAGTCAAGTGAACTATATACTTAAGTAGCATCGACTTTTCATTCTGCTACAATGTAGGAAAAAAGAAATTAATTTGCACTAATTTAGTCTTATTCTCTTTCGTAATTTTCCTTGTGTACAAAAATTGAAAATAAAAACGTTGTCCTTTTCATTCAAATTAATTTCAAATACATGACAAAATTTGAAAAATATGAACTTAAAAAGACAATATTTTTAGATACTTCTTATATTCTACTCAAAATGTTTCAAAAATGAAATAAACCATTTCGATTTTAGTCAATAAACTTGTTAACATCTTATGAAAAGGATGTATGACAAAATGGAAAAGGTTTCTGTACGACGCGTTTCATTCTTTAGGACTTCATCAGAATAAGTTTATGTTTATGTTGATGCAACTACATATGGCTACAAACGAAGGATGCTGGGAATTTTAAATTTAAAGATAATTTTTATATGTGTTTTGGGGATAAAATCTGGCAGATTTTGTTTAGATTCTTTTTCTTTATGTTTTTCTTTATGTTTGTGCTTCTATTATTAAATATCCCACACTGAAATAATAGGCCATTTGCCAAGAATGGTAAAGCGTAAAGATTGGAAAAAAAATCCGGGGCGTAAATTGATGTTTTGGTAGTATTGGTTAGCGGCGAATCATCTAAAATTAAAATAAAAAAAACTGTAGAAAAAGGAAAATAATTTGGTTTAACCCTCCTTATTGTACTAATATCAATATTGGTAAATATTTTCTCAAATTAGTAGACAAACATTTTAATAACAATAATCCTTTACGAAAAAATTGTCATAGAAACATTCTAAAAATCAGCTACTCCTGTACCTCAAACATAGACAACATTATAAATTTTCACAATAGGCAAATTCTAATGAATTTATGTAATACTGTCTCTGAGTCCGGAATTTTAAATAAATGCAATTGTAACTCTATGGATGCCTGCCCGGTGGAGGGCAAATGTAAATCCACACAGGTAATTTATGATTTAATTTCACCATCAAACAACAAAAATAATTACCAGACTTATATTGGGACCTTTTAAACATAAATATTACAATCACAGGAATTCATTTTAGAACCCAGGTCAAAAATACCAGACAGCCCTTTCACGGAGATTCTGGAAAATGAAGGAAGAAGGGCTGGACCCTGTAATTAGCTGGAGACTAATAGGTTCAGCCTGTATTCCGATGAATTTTCGTGATAGGTGCTGTCTGTGTCTGCTAGAAAAAAATTAATATTAAAGTAACCAAAACAACACTTACTCCTGAATTTTAAAAAGGAATTTATTAGTAAGTGCCGTCATAGAGCGAATTTTCTCAACATTTAAATTTTAAATTCTGATTTTAGTTTTTAGGAGATGAATTATAAATTTAATTGTTCTTTATAAATTAATTTAATTTTTAAATAGTAATTTTAACACCTCTACCTTCCCCCTGTCTCCTTTGATTATCTACCTTTATAAAATATGGATTCTTTTACTAATTTAACCCCCAATTTCTTCTGCTAGTATATATATATTTTTTCACAGCTTAATTTTTATGAATTTTTTTTTTTAATTTTTAATTAATTTTTAGAATTTTTTAAAAATTATATATATATATTTTTTTAGTTTATCTATATGTAAATTTATCTTTAATTAGATTAACTTGATTAAATTTATTTAAATCTTAAATCTACTTTTTCCCCTAAATATGATTTTTTCTAAAACATCTGTTTTCTAATACTTTAGCCCATGTATAAACGCTAGTTTTCTTTGACACGTATCGAGCGTCTCTAAAATAAGAAAATTTTCTTTTCTTTTCTTTCCTTTTTCGTTATTCTTCTTACCCCTCCCCTCTATTCCCTTCTGTTTTGTTTAACCCAATTCTCAATTTAACATCACTTCGCATTCTATCTTTTAACACCTTCCCCTTGTAAAGCTAGACGAAGTCAAATTTTCCAGTGTTTTCACTTACAAATAAAATCTAAAAATAGACGTTAATTGCTAAACGAAATTTTTTGTGACGTAAATTTATTAATTCTTAACCGACATTTTTATTGCTTCATTTTGGAAAATGTGTTAGTTGCTGGTGAGACGTGAAATCTCTCTTAGGGATTTCATGTTGAAATGATCATTCAACGTTTCTGAACATTGAAAATTCATTTTATATATATATATATATATATATATATATATATATATATATATATATATGATGTAATGTTACCCGGTAATGCTTCTTATACATTCCAATGAGAACTACTATAAGTCTTCTGAACAAAATAGGTTTTTGCTAAAAATATATTATTTTTACATATATTTACTATTTCATTACTATTGGCTATGCATTTGTGCGAGTTGGCAAGATTTTTGTAATGCGACCAGGAAGATGGCTTGTGAAGGATTATGTAATATAATTTGTGAAGAATGTTGTTTTAACTATAGCCTTACTGTATTCATATTCACTGTTTAGTATCAGTAAACAATACGTAAGCATCGATGAATTTCGATAATGTAAAAGTTTCAGCATGAAAGAATTCACTGACATAGCAGAGTTTCATATTTACCCTTATGATATACATAAATGATCTGTGTATGAATATAGTCAAATATTTTGAAGATAAGAGATTAGCTGCTGACCTCACTTTCAATTTAACACTAACTTTCCTGTAAGGAAAAACTGGCTGGTTACATTCTATGTCTCGAAAACAAAACTAGTTACATTAGGACTAAAGGAGGTACTTGAGAGAACAATTAGCCTCAAAATCTCACCCGACCTCAGGTGGAAACCTTATATACGATTCCTCTGACTCCTTACTCTATCTTTGATCTTAATAAGAGCCCGATCAGACCGGAAATGCAGTTCTACTGCCATATATGGGCTGGAATTGGCCAGTCATCACTTTCCTGTCTCGATAGATTTCAACAGAGACTTCACATCCTTGTGAGTGACAAATTATTTCCACATCTTTCTCACAGACAAAACGTCGTAAGTCTCTCTCTCTGTTGTAGCGGTACTTCCATCGATAGTTCTCGAACGAACTACGTTTACTAAATATATCTTGCCCGATTCGGCCAAGCAAAAAAAATATCTCTGAAGTTTACTATTTAGATCTCGTGCAAGAAGATTTCCTGCAGGTTGATTAAACTCCTGCAAATTACGCAGTAAGATTTGCAGCGTTTATTTATTAATTAAACGCATCACAAATCTTAAACAAGAAAGTTACCTGGAGAGCTGGATATCCTGTGAAATCTTAATGTCTTATCTTCTTCTGGTAAAACTTTGTCATTGCCACTGGAGAAAACTATTATCACGAAGATGTTCGATGATATTCAAGTAGCTAAACGCAACAATAGATGATACCTCCTAGTGTTTTCTAGCATAATGTTACCAAAGACATGACAGTGCTTTCCCACAGTGAATCTTTGTATCATCTTCTCTCAAGAATAGTAATGTATAAGTATTTTTCCGTTCATCTTATTCGGTAAAAAATATACTCATCGAATCAAAATAGCTTCTTCCAGAGTTAATTCAGTCTCTAATTGACTTTTGGTTATGGCTGTTGGTTAACATGTTACAGATATGCATCGCTATATACTGGTATCCATATCCCATGTGTTGTAACGCATTACTAACTTTATCTTCATTACGTCTGCCTGTATTTCACCCCATCGTAAGCCTTCTGTTGCTATAACTGGTGGTAAACATCATTTCATAGTTTGCTTAGTATTGTGGAGACTCTTCCACACCTTTATAATATGGCTACCAACTCTAAGTGAAAGTCACTGAGTAGTAGCCACAGAGTGAGTCAGGACGCCGAATATATATGAAATAAGGGAGAAGAATAGAAAAAATAATAATCCAATCCATTTTTTAAAACAACCACTCGAAAATACTTACTAGTGAAAACTTTAAGCACGATTTTCTCCCCACTCGTTGCTATAATCAAAAGCATTTCATTGTTTTTTGTTTCCCTCAACCACTCTGGAAAAAAAGGAAGAAAATATATATTTTCTTTTTTGCAGTGTGGTTGTTTATGCAATTTTTTTTCTCTTCCTTAGAAAAAAAAGAAGCCCTCAGTATCATTTTTGCGCTAATAAAATTCCACAGATATCTGCATGGAAGGTTTTTAATCTACAGACCGATCATAAACCATTATTAACGATATTTGGCTAAAAAAGGGATTACCGGTTTATACTGCAAATAGACTTTTGAGATAGGGCACCATCCTTCTCAACTATAATTTCAAGTTAGAGTACTTATCAACTAATAAAATTGGCCATGCAGATGGTTTATCCAGACTAATCGCTAATCAAAGTCAACCACTTGAAGACTCAGTTATAGCAGCTCTTTGTTCAGACTGTGAAATAACATCAATAATAGCAAATAGCGTCCGAGATCTATCTGTATCATTGTCGAAAATCAAAAACGAAGCTCTAGAAGATTATTTTATTTGCGAGATAAAACGTAAAATCGCAACAAAATATAATGAGCGTGTCGAACGTCTACTCACTATGTGATAATGCCTTATTATACAGCGAAATTGTAGTAATAGCAAAAAAAATTACAGAAGCGAATTTTAAAAAACTTTCACGGGGGACACCCCGGTAGAAACCATATGAAGAGTCTCATGCGAAGTTATGTCTACTGGCCTGCGATGGACAAGGACAGAATGGGAATGATTAACACATGCAGAGGATGCGCCTTGGCGGCCAAAGCACCACTGACCATTTTCAAACCCTGGCTAAAAACGGGCCAGCCTTGGTCATGTATACATATTGACTTTGCTGGGCCGATTGACGATTATTATTACTTAATCCTTGTTGACAGTTACTAGAAGTGGCTGGTGGTCTTAAGATGCAAGATGGCAAAAACAGCTTAAACAATCAGTTTCTTACATGATTTGTTTGCGAGATTTAGAGTAGTAGACTGCGTTGTCAGCGACAATGGTACACAGTTTAGGTCAGCAGAATTTAAGAATTTTTGCAACATCTTCCAAGTTAAGCACGTTACTACGCCTCACTATCATCCTAGATGAAATGGACAAGCAGAGAGGTTCGTGGACACGCTTAAAGAGCATTTAAAAAAGTTCAAGGAGCTTCTACCGACAGCATGACAGCAGTTTTTACAAGTTTATCACATAACGCCGAACCCGAATACACCATCAGCTGGCTCGCAGGCAGAAACCATGTTTGCCAGAAAGGTGGGATCCGTTTTTGATAAATTAATTTCCAAACAATCAAAAATAAGTAAGACCAAAACAGTACCAAAAAAACGATTTTTCACAGGTCAGAAAATCTTCTTTAAAAGTTTCCAAAAGAATATGTCATCCTGGGAGAAGGGTACGATCACCAGAAGGATTCGTGAGATAGTGTATGTAATACAGGGACAATGATATACCCACAAAATACACATTAATCAAATTAAAAGACGGCATGAAATGGATTCTAACAGCACACATGATGAAGTGGAAGAACCCATCGAGATCATTTACGATACATTTGACCTCGAGGCCCCGCAACATATGCCCGAACAACGAAGGTCAAGGAGAAAAACTTTCATAATAATAAACCCTTTTACAGAGTAAAATGATTGGGAGGGGGTATTGTCGGGATCTACCTACAAATGGACTCGTCCACACCTTTATAATATGACTACCAACTCGGATTGGGAGTCACTGCGTAGCAGACTTGCCTCTGCTACTGTTGACACTGTCAGCACTCTGCCTTCGGTAGAGGGCGCTCTCTGCTTCCGAGCAGAGAGCAATAACCCAGTCGTGGTTCCGCCGGAGGGTAGAACCACGATTCGGTAAAAATAGACAGACATATTTTTGGCCCGGCTTATATGGCCGGGAACTCCCACTTTAAAATGACCATGTGTCACATCCGGCCTTTTGTGGGGAGGCTAGTGAATATAGTCACTGCGTAGGAGACTTGCTTCTGCTACTGTTGACACTGTCAGCACTCTGCCTTCGGTAGAGGGCGCTCTCTGCTTCCGGGCAGAGAGCACAAACCCAGTCGTGGTTCCGCCGGAGGGTAGAACCACGACTCGGTAAAAATAGACAGACATATTTTTGGCCCGGCTATATGGCCGGGAACTCCCACTTTAAAATGACCATGTGTCACATCCGGCCTTGTGTGGGGAGGCTAGTGAATATAGTCACTGAGTAGTAGCCACAGAGTGAGTGAGTGAATGAGCGAGTCAGGACGCCTATGAGAGAAAGTACTCTCCAGTCCACGTTTAGCTTTGTACTACGTTTTCCGAGAATATACTGTTCAACCTTATATCCGAGTCCGTGTTATCTTTCTATGGCCCTTCATGCCTTGTTGTTGGTTAGGGAATTTCCTTGGTAAGCTACTCAATAAAACTGGATGTGAACCCATATGCCGTCTTTTTATAAAATACTTTGAATTATTGTTCGGACCATAACACTTTTAGTTTATGAAAGTTACAAACTTAACTGTTGCATAGAACTTAACAAAGTAACATAACTGAGGTCAATATATCAGCTTATATACTTTGTCACTAATTGTTTCGAAACACTAGTCGCCTATCACGGAATGGAATAATTCATTATCACCGATGAAACACTGGCCAACTCAGTACCGGCCAACTCGTCTCCGTGACAACTCGACTTCATGACAATTCACCACCAATCTACTCAGGACAAAAAAATACTGGCGTCGAATTCATAGTTTCAGATAGGCGTTGGCTGTCATAGTGTGCACATCTTTGAGTCGTAGAGATTTTGAAAGTTTGGCAGTTTGTCTTAGTGATTTATAAAATAAAACAGCGTATTTGGCTAACTGGTGTTTCATTTTCAAGATCGGCCAAAATAATTATCTTGATGCAGCTAAGAGAAGACTGCACATATAGCTGGGGACGAAGCACTCCCCAACATGCAGATTACTTACGGGGCTGCAAAAGGTACAAAGTAACCGAGATGCATTTCTTTAGTGGTTATTCTACTAAATTGAAGAAATACGTCAAGGCTGATGAAAGAATTTTGAAAATTGTTTCTTATTTTTCACAACGATCTCCAACAGAATGTTTGAGGTGGTGAGTTGTCTTAGAGTTGAGTGGGTCAGTGTTGAGTCGCTGGCATTGTGTTGATGAGTCAACCTGCACCCACCTCAATATATATATATATATATATATATATATATATATATATTTTTTTTTTTTGTTTAAAAATTATTAAATTATTTTAATGAATATTCATATTTGAGTAGATGCTCTGTTTTTTTATTATTATTATTATTTTCTTAACAAGGTAATTTCCTGATTATTCAGGTCAACAGATGAGAATTAATATACTGTTTAATAATATTAAAAACAAAGCATTTATTCAAATATGTGTACCCATTAAAAATCATGTTTTTAAGCATATAAATTAATTAAAAATATGTCGGATTTAATTCATTTCGTTACGGATCTCGTAATATTTCATATATATACTGTTGTGGCCTTGTTAGGGGCTAGAAATAAAGACACAAAAAGAGAATAAAGTTAAACAAATATAGTAAAAAACAGTAATACAAAAACATATTCAAAGTGAGAAGATCACCAGCATGACTGTTTTGTCATGATGTCAGAGGTATTGCTGGAATAGACTTCTGCTACAAAGTAGAAACTGCTGTTTTTTTATAGTTGGAAGAGCTCATGTGCGCACGAGTAAATTACCATAACACCCACCTCTTAAGTATTAACTCCGCAGGGGTCTTAATACATTTTTCTCTTTGGATTAACGACGATAAAGTCGGTCATTTTTTTTTCTTCTTAAACGGCGATTTTCCGGGGCCGCTTGCATGATGGCTTTAAATTCATCCATGATTGTCCGTGTCTTTGTTTTATGATTAAACTGAAATAAAAATTAATTGAAATGAATAAAAACAATAACTTTAATTTCTTACTCACTCAGGGAATCACGAGTGCTTTTTCTTCTCTCGAAAAAACATGAATTCTTCTAGTTTATTGATTCAAATTTTATATAAGTTCGTTACACTTTTTTTCGTTTATTTCCCTTTTTTGGATTACTAAGTACTGTTGAGTAGAACAAAGTGCGACTGTTGAATAAAACATAATGTGAAGAAAAATATAATTCCGTGCATCTAATGTTGAACCTATATTAAGAATTTTCACGCAGTTTTTTTTTTTTTTGGTGGGGGGGAGTCTTTAAGAGACCTCGTCGCCAAGTTATTGTGGCCTTGTTAAGTGCCAGAAATAAAAACACAAAAAAAGAATAGAGTTAAATAAATATATTAACAAAGAACAGTAGTACAAAACATATACAAAATGAGCCTGACTGTTTGGTCCGGCTGTCAGAGCTATCTGCTGAAAAAAACTTCACTATCTACTACTTCACCCACCATGCAACAGATGCGGCACAGGGTCAAAATGTGTTTATCGGCAGTGCCGTAGAAAAATTCACAACCACTCGGCAATTCCCATTGTTGGGACGCCTCAGCTACAGTGCAATAAACTCAGGCCCCTTCCGAGAGAGGGGTAAATCCTGAGGTGATGGCTCTCTGGGTTTTTTCTCCTTAAAGTGCAATAGTATATATATATATATATATATATATATATATATATATACTGATCTCATATTTGTTACGGGAATCTAGGTATGTTATATGTGCAGAAGCATAACTATATTAAAACGTAGACATATATTTGAGCGTGCATAGTTTGTTGTATGTATGTATACAAACACGTGAAGATAGATATACAGTAGGTATAAATTATTTTCTAGTTGTTTTTTATATATATCGTCATGAGATAAATTAACTCAAAGGTATAGCTAAGGGTAAATATGTTCGTTTAGCACAGATGTTTTTCTTTTACAGTTCACAGTAAAGTTAACTATCAATCTCCTGGTTCGCATGACATTCAGTCGGTGAAAGAACAAAGCATCCTTGCTCAAAATGCTGATACTTTCAATTAGATTCAATGATATTTATTTAAAATTATTAAAATAGTGTTAAAAATTTGCAACAACTCGAAGATTTGACTATGAACCATAGTAATTAATTTTCGTCATTTGACAATAACTTTTCATAGATCAGTGACTGATTCTGTCTAAGCATGTCACAGCTATTTTTTACTAGATTTAACCAGCAGTTTTAAAGAGCAGATCAGATCAGATCAGCCATCTGTTACTGTACTTGTAGTTAGAATAAACATTGTATGAGGTTTACATTATATTCTTCTCTGTATAAGAAAGAAAATTTTATGTTTGTTTTTCAATAGATGCAGATTTTGGTGACACTTGGCCTTGGACAGTTTTATTTTTACTATTTTGTTTTTTACGGTGGCATTTTCATGGGTGGGAGACATGTATGTCTTATTTGGAAAAGGTTTGTCAATTAAATTTTTAAATATGGATTTTACTTGTCAAATTTCCAGTTATTTCAAATGTAACATAAAAGTGAAGTTTTATAAAACTAGTTATTTATTTTAGAAGAGATATGTTCAGGGTTTTAAGGTCAAAAATTTTATCGTATATGCAAAACGCAAAACACAAATTTGACACGATCAAATAAGGAAACCTGATTGTGTACGTTGACAAAGAAAGAGAACATATTGCATGAGAATGCAAGCACTGCACTGATGTACCGATATATATATATATATATATATATATATATATGGTAATATTTTTTATAAGATTATAATAAAAACATAGTTTACAGCAACACAAGAGCTGTTGTGTTTCCGTTGTTGTTTTTCTATCTTATTAAAACCATGTCAGGCAATATATTTTATCTGTTAGGAATCCTTATATATAGAAGCTTAGAAAGAGCACATTTTTAACCAATCCAGACAATTGGGGGATTTTCGGAGGGTTTGTATCAGTGAACAAATAGAAAATGAGATCATGATGAATAGGAGAAACTTGATTGTACAAATAAAGTGGGATAGAGACTTAACATGACTTAAAACCCAGACGTTTCCCATGCCAGTGATGAAAAAAATTGAACGATACATTACGCAAATTTGTTGTGCGACTTGTGTACATGAGTTCGTGTTCGAAATCCTCGTCGCGAATTTGTTGATGGCGACTCCGTGTATGTGAGTTTCGAAATCCTCGTATGTTTCTCTCCGAGTGAAATTGTTCCATTCTTCGTCACCAATTTGTTGTTGGCGACTGACGTGAAAAACGTATTCTTCTTTCCACGTGAACTTGTTGGAAATCCTCTTTGCCAATTTGTTGTCGGCGACTCATGTGAAAAACGTATTTTTCTCTTCGCGTGAACTTGTTCGAAATCCTCGTCACCAATTTGTTGTGGATTCCGTGGGAGAAACCACACAAAATAATAAATAACAAAAACAGATATGGAGATAGAAAATGTAAGTTATATTGAACAAGATATACAAACTGGAATACAGGTTAGTCAATTCAGAAATACTACTAGTAGAAATCAATATATACAGTCTTGCAGTGAAATAGGATGTCCGGGTATGAGTCTATATCTAAACAACTCCAACTAATTTTGCACCAACTTACTGACCAACTAGGCAACTCTACAACTCAACCAAACTCTTAGATTACAACTCCCAACTGACTAACTATTGTCGTTCTCTGTATACGCAGGACTATATATACACATCAGGCGAGTCCTTTTTTTCAATAAAAGGTGAGATCCCACAGCAGCAAGTTTGATAATTATCGCGTGTCATGGTGAAACGGTTGCAGAATTTTCTTTAAGTGATTATTCAACTTAAAGTAGTGGACAAGAGACAAAGACGGGAAAGTTTTTTCTTTTTTTTTAAATACACTGTAAGTCAAACATATACGGTAGGAATTTTACTGGCATCTTTTAATTGCCAATAAGTAGAAAGTGATGTGCTAATGCGGGAAGTTTTATTATTGAAAGATGTGAGAATTATAGCGCGTTTTAAAAGTATCCTTGGTACCCGCTCATTCCTCTCTAACCGCACACTGGTATTAAGGTGGTATTAAACGGACATGCCTCCCAGAACTACCCTACAAACGCGGGTGTACCCCAAGGCTCTATCCTAGGTCCTACGCTCTTTCTAATCTATATCAATGATCTCCCCGATACCATAAGATCACAAGTAGGCATGTACGCCGATGATACCACAGTTTACTCTCGCCTCGATCAAAAATCTGGTGTAGGTGACAAGGTGACCCTCGCTGCCGAGCTTGAGAAGGACCTCCAATCCGTGGTGGATTGGGGTAAGAAATAGCTCGTTAAATTCAATTCTTCCAAAACGAAGCTGCTGTCAATTAACCACCACAGACAACCGCACCTCCCTCCCATTAGCATGGAACAGGCTTGCCTCCCAGAGAGTAAATCACTACGCCTGCTTGGCCTGACACTCTCAGCGGACCTCAAGTGGAATGACTACGTCGAATCCATTGCTAAATCCGCAGCTATGAAAGTCGGCCCTCTGTGCAGGGCACGGAAATTCTTTCCGCCTGAATCTATCCTGCATTTATATAAATCCACCATCCGCCCGTGTATTGAGTACTGCTGCCACATCTGGTCGGGTGCCCCTTCTATTCTCCTCGGGGTTCTTGACAAAATACCGCGAAGAATCTGTAATGTGATTGATACCGACTTGGCTGACCGCTTGCAGTATCTCTCTCACCGGCGTGACGTGGCTTCCCTGTAAATCTTCTAGAAATACTTTCATGGCTTCTGCTCTGACGAACTTAAATCACTGGTCCCCCCAGATGTGAATTTGCACGAGATACTAGATTGGCAACTAGGTCCCACCTTTTCACAGTGAAACCGATGAAATGTAACCGCAATTTCTACTCCAACAGCTTCTTTCCTCGCACTTCCCGCCTGTGGAATTCCCTACCGCATGCTTGCTTCACCGACGGCTACAACCTCCAGGAGTTTAAATGTAAGGTCAATAGACACCTCCTAACACACTAACTCACACCCACTCTCTCCAACTCTCTTCCTATATACATCCTAAGTCGTCTATCACCCTCCTTCTGACATTTCCTATACCCAATCCCTCTATGTAACCCCCTGCGCTATAGTGGCAGTGGAATGCCTTGCTTGGGGTGACACGATTAAAAAAAAGGATATAATATTTTATTACTGTGGAATTTTCTGTGGTGGAAATAGAGAATAGGTAGACTATAGTATCAGTTAGACACTTATTTGCTAACGGATACTCAATAAGTTTTTTACCCGAAAAACTATAAAGTAATAAAAAAGACACATCCTGTGCTAGCTTACAAATGTTTATAAGACAATAAATTATCATAGTGTATGTGTATATATATATATATATATATATATATATATATATATATATATATATACAAATGAATAAAAACGAAGAAAATAATTGCAATGCTCAAAAACATTAATTTAAAACAGCGCTTAACTTATGAATTATTACATTAGAACATGTGCAAACTACAAACTACTAAAAAATTGTACATTTTGTTTCGACATTGACTCATAAGGTAGTTAATAATGATGGTAATAAAAATTATATTTTAAAAAACAGTTCTTAAAAACATCACTTTTTGGAATATTCTTTTTTCGTACGAGGTAAAAAGATATTTAAAAAAGAGGGAAAAGAAATAGGGAAGAAAAGATCAGAAAATTAGATGGAAAATCAAGAAAAGGAAAAGAAAGAAAGGGAAATATACAGATAAATAGAAAGTGAAGAGGAAAATAGGTGAGAAAATATAGAGAGGAAAGAGCCAATTTGAAACAGCTAAAAGAGCTAAGTTTTAAATTTTGGCCGGAAGTGAAATGCAGACAGATATTGACATCGGTTACACGGTGTCAGGGCTATCATATTTAGCATTTTATAAAAAATAATTGCACTTCTATAAGATAATAATAATAATAACAATACTACTTTTTTTAATATCTTTTTACCTCATACGAAAAAGATTCCAAAAATAATGTTTTTGAAATTCTTTAAATAAAACGTTTAATTCCATCATTATTACTACATGATGAGACATTGTTCCTTCAATTTCGAAACAATGAAAAAACAATGAATATATATATATATATATATATATATATATATATATATATATATATATACTCTTCACTGTTTTTACACCAATGATACGTAACAGTAAGATTGTTAATTGAAAGAGAGAACAAGAGGGAAAGGGAGGGAGAGTGATAAGGGTGTGGTGATAAGTTCTCCGTCAAACGAAGAAATGATTCCAAAAATTTGTTCCATTTAACCATATGAATATTTCCAGCAAGCCATCGTTTATATAAAGAATTTACAACATTTCTTGCATTTCTGCATGAATAACTAATACTTTCTTATTATCAATCAGGG